>JAOYSI010010312.1:0-41296 GCA_025775065.1 Hiodon alosoides
TTAATTTTTTTTTTTTTATATTTTTTTTTTTTTTTTTATTTTTTTTTTTTTTCCCCAGGAACATTAACTTTAACCATAACATCATCTATTGTATCGTAGAAATCCATAGAAATGGCTCAGGGCATGTCAACTCCACTGTTAAAACTTAACACAGGAAACTAGTTCTGAGTAAAAAATGTTAGTTCAGCTGTCCTAAAAACTCCTTTCTCTCAGACTGGTAAATTTTGCCAGTACAATGAGTGGGTCACTGTGCCACTGATATGTTTCCAGTAGTCTGTGGTTTCCAGCTTCAGTCAGCTCTGCCTGAATAATGACACCTCAGGTCCTGCAAGATCAAACGGAGGAAATTCAAGAGCTGTCTCTTTTTAGATTAAATGGGACTACTTTAAAAACCAAAACAAGTGGATATAACTCATTTTATAAATTGGACTGCAGCCATTCTGAATTAGATGGTTAGTGACTGCCTGTGGGATTGAAAGTCATGTAGGATTTTATTAAAATGTTAGCAATAAAAATAATTAGCTTAGCTCTTCGTAAAATAATATAAAACGATTAAAGATTGGCTCCAACCTTGATATGGCATTTAATACAGCAGTCTCTTATTGTAAATCGTTTAAGGAAAAAGCATGATTTAAAAGCGACAACTGTGAGGTATTTTTTGGTAAACAGAAACTCCTGAAACCGTTTAAAAATGACCAAATGATCAGCTATGTTTCTGATTGGTTGGAGTAAAGTGCGTGCCAGTTTGCCAGGCATTCTTCAGCATGATCCTGACACCTGTGCCCTGGCTTTGTGGTGATTAATGGCTTGGGGTTCTGACACTATCTCCTGATGTTGTACATCCCAGCTGAACCGTCAGCCACAGACAGTGTCAGAGCTCCTTCCTTGTTAAAGCAACCCTGAAAGGGTGAGCCCGGGAGGATTTGAGAAGTGGAAAATGAGGACCACTTGCGATCTTGAGCAAATGTGTCATTCTTTGGTGCTATTTTAATTTTAAGCGAACTTTTGCGTTTGAAAGGAAACAGGATTCTGCTAAAGCGCCAGCATATTTTTTGGTCTCTGTGTGTATGTGTGTCTTGGGGAAGGGTCATCTGACAGAGGGGCACATTGTTTTTTCTCTGGGACTTCAATCTATAGTCCGGTTGGGTGATTTAAATCAATGCTTAATGTGTTCAATAGTTTGATTGGCTAAATATATTATAATTAACAAACAGATGGAAATTAAAGCTATCATGTAAGATTGGTTGAGGGGACATGTGAAGAGCCTATAAGACTCAGGCTGTCTGAAGTACTGTGAAGTTTGTATGATGGAAATCAGTCTCAGTCAAAATCGGGGAACAGAGTTCCTCACACAGACACACAGACACATCCACGGGTCATAAATGCACACGAATGGGGTTAGTCCTTAACATGTGGAACGGTTTTTAAAAGTTTTTTTTATGGGGGGGACCAACATAAACACAAAGACACGAAAGCTGCCACAGTAACAGAACAGTTGTTTTTGGGGGGGTTGCTCCAGTGCTCACTGGGCAATCTCAGTGATCTGGCCAGATGGAGGGTCCGGGAGCCAGTGTGGTAGATTAACAAAGTGAAGGTCCATAGGTGCTGCTGTTTGGCCAGGACAACTTCACCTGCTACAAAGTCTCTCGAACCTGGGCTTAAATGCGGAAAGATCAAAGCTTTTACTACCTGCTCCAGACTCGCCTTTGATCAGCCTGATGGGTTTTTTCTGCTGCGAGTCTGACACCGGGACTCCCAGAGGAGGGAGAGATCCTTATCTCCAACCCCCTCTAACCATCTCCCAGGATCAACTGAGGTGCATGCCTTTGGGGAGTTTGCCCGGCTTGGTGTTTTATTGTCTTGTACAATGTCCTGTGGCCATGAGCAGATTGTAGGTGTTAATTGCCCTCTCATTGGGGAATCTCTCATAACATTACTGGTAAAATTGCATCCCTTGTAGCCATCCTATTGGCATCTTATCGCTCCCGAGCAGCACATACAGTTCATTTGGTAAAGCCTGAGCACACTCTTGACTTTAAGATGAGCTTTCTGATAGCCAATGGTAATCTTGGAAAAAATAAATATACCCTATTAACTATAATTATTCATAAAAACGGAGATTACGAATAGCACACCTGGGATATATGATCAATGAATGGCATAAAAGAACATGTCGAAAGTAGTAATTAAATAAGCCTTCATGCAGCGAAAATGTATCGATTTAGTTGTATTGGCCTTCTTGAAATTGGAATGCAAGTGGCTTATAAAGTGGGCAGGCTGAGTCGGTTCAGAGTTCTCGATAGCTGTGTTTGCGCGGTCGTGCTTAAGCAGGGCTTCCCAGGTCGTGCCCGGTTTCTACTGGAAGTGCCCACATGGATGGCATGCCAAGACAGAAAGCACATATTGTCTCGCGTGTTTCGCTTGAGTGGCCAGCACAGTCCCCAGACCCAAACTAAGTAGAGCATCTTTGGGATGAGATGGAACGGCTAAGAAATAGGTTCACACCTATTTGTTTACAACAACGTCCAACTGTCTCATGGTCTCTTTATTTCAGCATGGCGGTCTGAAATGGGCATCCACATGTATTTATTTTGGACGCGATCTACACGTTCATAGGGCTCAGTCTACACGCGGGCTAGTGCCTTTGTTATTAATTTAGGTATATCTTGGGTTGCCGTGTGGAAAGTTGTTTCTGCGCTGGTTCTTATTATGAAATTCAATTAGAAACCACTGATAAATCTGTACTTAGCCGGCTAACTTCACAGTAAACATTTCACTCTGAAAACTAATAATAATGTGCAAATAACGGAAATGCAATGTCTTTGAATTGCAATATCACTTTTGAAGGTTAGGGCCAAATTGACCAGTAAGTATGTACTGTACATTTTATTTTAAACAGATGCATTTGGCTATTGTCACGGGGTGCAAAGCACCAAATCAAAAATGAGTCCAATCGCAGCTCCAAATAAATAAACATAAGAGAATAATAAGATCTTTATGAAACAAGCTTTCAAATAATGCAAAAACAAACTGGAACCGGAACAGACACAAAAACAAAACACAAAAAAAATAACTCGCCTGACTGGCGAAGTGCAGGGTTTAAATGGAAAACAGAAAACCAAGTGGGGAGGTGCAGGGCCAAGGGGAATGGAGGTGATGAAACCAGTGCACATGGGTCTGTGGAATGGTAATGGAATAATTACTTGACAAGGGCTAGAAATTGACAGAAAACAAAGAATGAAGGCAAACTGTGACAGCTATATTAAGGTAGTAATTAAAGAACTTATGGGTAAAATTATTTCTCTACAACAGGGGCTGTACAATTGGGTACAATTGTCTGTTCAGTTTTTATTAACGATGAAAATGAATTTATAGCGTGACTTTGACCATCAATGCCTGCCCCTGACATAGTGTATATAGCCAAAATGAAAAGCCCCTGATATATGGTCTGGGGGGTAATTGACTCCTCTGGCCCTGACTGATGAGTCATTACAGAAATTTACTTTCGATAAATAAGACTTTGTTCCACGGTTTGAAGTGGGTGATTGATTTTTTTCGGAGTTTCCACCCCCTCTCCCTGTACACGCTCGCACACCTTTGCGCCAAGCCTTGTGCAGAGGTTAGATGGAAAAGTTAGGACAAAAAGTTGGTTGGAGTTATCTGAGGTGAAAGAACCAAGTGGAGTTCAGAGGTAATCAAGATGTGTGACCGGCTTCCAGAAGTAGCTCATTGGCCTGAAGATAAATCTCCCTGTCTGACATTGCCAGACACCTCTCCCAGGAAGAGGCTTCATGTTCACATTCTTGGCCATACAGCACCTAGCAGATAAAAGTATCCGTGGAATTAGAAACGGTTTGAGGAAGAAAAAAATATACACTGAGCTATAGACCGTCTTCCCATATTCTCTGGACCGGAATATAATATCTGGAAATATAACATCTCTAAAATTATATTTTAAATTGTCTTTCTATTCACAGACACAGGATAAGTAATCAATGAACTTCCTCATCATGCTGAGATCTATAATGATGATTTTCTGACTGAACTGATGGATTCTCATAAGGAGATTGTGGGAATAGTCATAATAACAACCTATGCATGTACTGGTTAAAGCATTCACTCCATTTCACAACTTTTTTTTCATGTTTGTTGACCAGTATATCTCCGTAGGACCACAGATTGTGTGTGTGTGTGTGTGTGTGTGTGTGGGTGTATATATATATATATATATATATATATACACACACACACACACTTTTTTATTGAATTACCAGTGGTAATAAAACCCCCGAGATCAACAGGGATTAAATAGGGCAGTCGCACTCATAGAATTATCTCATATACACCACAGATACCGACATTTTCGCTCATCACATGCAAGAAAATGCAGATCTTTATCATTGGAAATATATCATGTGTAAGCATGCAGTGTTCTTTTTTTCCTGCGGACGGGGAAGCAGATGTTTTCCAGGCAGTGATTCAATACTGGTAGTGTGCTATGCCATGAAAATCAGAAGGCACATTCAAGCCCTCACTTATGTAAATGCTGTGACCATGGGGAGTGATCTAGCATCACGTTGAGATGATTCAGCTTGTCTAATTAGCAGAGTGACCTTTGTGTGACAGGGTATCACAGGAAGCTTGAGATCCAGTAGGACGGCATTTCTACTGAAATCAGTATCACTTTAAATTCAAATTTAAAGGTAATGTAAAAGTGATTAGCATGGCTCTCACTGGCCAGTTATTCTACTATATAAATTAGATTTAAATGAACCTGTAATTAATATTAAGAGCCATCACTGTTATAACCTACTGAATTGGCTAGCTGCTTAGAAAAATGATTAAACAAATAAACAAACTGAAAGCACAAACTGCTGACGTCTATGACAAGACCTCTATTCCGACTTCTTGTGGGTGTTCAGCTATATCAACAAAATGTCAACGTGCTGTCAAAATGTCAACGCTTAACACAAGCGAGATGTTAGGAAAAAATGAGGAACTACCGTATTGTCAAACAATTTTAATAGCTTATGCAGCCCTTAAATGTATAGCTTCATTTGGAAAGAAAGTTGAGGCAATTACTCTTCAGTACCATATATAATCTTCTACTAATAAGCTTTAGGGAGTAGCCAAGAGGGGGCCACTAAGTGAACATCATATCGGCCATCATTTGGAATGGTTTGCTGTCATTTGGAACGGTTCCGCTGTCATTTGGAACGGTTCTGCTGTCATTTGGAACGATTTTGCTGTTATTTGGAACGGTTTAGCTGCAATTTGGAATGGTTTCGCTGTCATTTAGAATGGTTTAACAGTCATTTGGAACGGTTCCACTGTCATTTGGAATGGTTTAGCTGTTATTTGGAACGGTTTTGCTGCCATTTGGAATGGTTTTGCTGTCATTTGGAATGGTTTTGCTGTCATTTGGAATGGTTCCGCTGTCATTTTGAATGGTTTAACTTTCATTTGGAATGATTTAGCTGTCATTTGGAACGGTTCCGCTGTCATTTGTAATGGTTTAACTTTCATTTGGAATGATTTAGCTGTCATTTGGAATGGTTAAGCTATCATTTAAGATGCAGATACATGTTAAACTGTTGGCTACTTTATCTAAACTCTTAATACCGGTTTTAAAATATGTTATTAAACCAAGGGTGTTGGTGTCTAATTGATTCAGAGGCAAAATTTTGGAAGTAGTTAACAGATTATGCCCCTGGCGTTCGTTATTTGAACCATTAACAAAATTACAGCAATTACATTCAGTCGAACAAATGAAGCACATAAGTTAGTTAATGGAAAGGGGATGAAGGAGGGTTGAGGGATGAGGGATGATCTTCAGTTGTTGAATGCACTCATAGGATGGGACCAAATCAAAGCTTACACAACCTGATAACAGCATTGAATGAAACTGTATTTAATTGTGTTTTGTTTTTTTCTGGAAAAAACAAAAACAAATCAATTATGTAATGTGTGATTTGCGGGTTGCCAGTGCTTTGATTCGGTCCAGGCCATAGCGCGATAATTCCTCTCAGTCCCAGTTATTGGGCAGCCCCTCTTTTAGCCATGGGGGTTAGGTTGGGGGAGGAATTGAAAGGAAATGACCTTCATTTGCTATTAATGTGTGTCCCTCAGAAGTAATCCCTCTTTAGCTATGTCACCCTGTATTACTATCACTTTCCTAATTGACGTGTTCAAAACTAATCAGCAGCATCTGCCCCCCAAATACAACATGACCATCCAACATGCTCCCTCGCATCCAAGGGCACACTAGTGTTTTACCGCTGTCTGGCTGAAAATGGATTAATGCGATTAGGTTTTTGTGATAGAAATAAAATTATAAGAAAAACTTTAAATGACTCTAAATCCTATGTACTGTGTTGTAAAATATACACACGTGCATGGGACATGATAAATACATGTTAAGTCATTATTTCCTTGCTACGGTACAAAGCAGTTTTTGGAAAGCCAACTCGTTTATGCACAAGCTATGGCTCCTGACGGGTTTTCATTGGTGCAGCAATATGAACATCTGCTTTCAATCACAGATAACATCTCATTGGCTCTAATAACGCTGCTAAATGCAAAGTAGCTATTACTCTCTGTACTCAAACATATTTTGATTTCACAAGGCCTCTCTTTTGTAGGAAATAACATTTTATTTTACTGTCTCTACTGTTGGATGTAAGCAGTATTTTAGTTCTGGGTGTGGGTGGACAGTCTTCTTGTTTAAGCTACATATGGTCAGTGGAGCAAACATAACACACAGCTAATGTTATAAATGTACTCTGTACCAATCATTTCAAATTGTTGTATTTATCTTGCAATGGAACCATACACGTTTAACATTTTATAGCTTTTAACATATAAATTAATAATACATTTCACAAAATAAGTTCCTGCCTTGTAATAAATTATTAACATAAAGAACTAAAGAACATTATCTAAGAATAAAATATGTGAAGAAAAGATGATGAATGTTTAAAATCTTTGGACTGAGGGTGGAATCAGCATTTTCAGGGGAACTCTAAGCATCATTTGGGCTCTCAACAGCAAGCAGCAGTGAAGTAGTTTGATAATTAAATTGGATCAGCATTCACTTAACGTTTTCTGCTTGGCAGTTTACTTGTGTTATATCACAAAATTCAGAATAAACTTAACAATGTTACATTTGAGGGGTGTGAAAACTGTGAAACTTTGGAAACTTTAATAAATTAAGATTATCACATTGTTAACAGTCAACACGGTGAGTTTTAATAATATACAACAAAAAGTGACACTTCCTAGGAATCTTCCTCTACGCCAGAATGAATAGTTATTCTGTACATTATGTTTTGAGAAACCTTTTGTTTCACTAAACAGATTCAGTTTAAGAAGGTTTGACTCATCTTTATGCGGAAAGATAAGTTCATTCACATCTGTGAAATATAGTGGCCGCTTAATTAGACTGTACAGTCAGGACAACTTGCTATTTGATCAATCTACCTAATAAAGTGGCCCCTTAATGTATATAGATTCAAATGCAAGTTGTGTGGTGAAGCTAAACTGTTTATAATTGGTAAATGTCTTTCCTTTGTTAAGGTAATACTATGTTGATCAGGGAAGTATATCTTGGTTAGCATCAAAGGCCAGAAATGGTTTTCTATCTTATGTTAGATAAGGACTGGACCACAGCTATGGGTATGCTAATATATAAAGAGCATTCACTAAGTATTGTTCATTTCATTTTATTATGGAGTGGAAAACATTCAGACCATCATAGCCTTGTCATTAATACTTCCTATCCTGTTCTTTAAGTCACTTAAATAATTAAGATCCAGGAAATGCTATCCTGATGGGTGATGGGTATATTTGAACATTAGGAGTTTAGGAGACTCATTCTGAGAAATGGAATCGGAATAAACGCTGCCATTCATGAAAATGTATCGTTCACCATGATTTGATGTATTGTGCTTTTGCATAATAAAATGAATAATAATTCTCAATAATAAAAAAGACAACTCCGTGAAGTTCAACCAGCTAAGCCGAGCAGGAGTGAAATTGTGAGAAGCTGAGTTTAAAGAAGTTTAAATACATGGATGGGCAAGAGAGAAAACTAAGGGCCTACAGCCTAGCGGTGAACCCCATCCTTTAGCCCAGAATAAAGTGCCCATTACCAGTGAAGGCTTCATTTAATCACTGAGCGATCACTAAATGCACGGGGCTGTTGTAATTCTTGTCTGATGTCCTCTGTTTCACTCATGAACTTTATGTCGGATAGATGCTTCCCTGCCTTCCCTCGCTAGGATACCTTCAGAGGGTCATTAAAGACCGAATGAGCTGAACTTTACCCATGCAGATTATTGCCACATTTGTCCAGTTAAAATCTGCCCAAGCTAATGAAGAAAACCCAGCTTTTCAGTTACGAAAACATCACTGACCGATAAATGAATCCAGTGTGTTGGTAGGCTGACCTCTCAAAAAAAAAAGTTTTTCATAGAGTCCAGTGAATAAAAAAGAAACCGTTATAAGTAGGATGTTAGTTCATGAACCTTTCTTTTCTCTTCCACGCTGTTCTGGTCTCCTTAACTTCTCAACAGGTAAGTAATTTGTATATCTATCTATTTATTTTTTATGTTGTTGTTTAAAACAGTTGGTAGCCCTGGGACCCGTTGCGTGTGTTTTTGTGAGCACTGTTTCTAAATGCAGCGGCGATCTTTGTAAACATATTATTTTTAATATAAATATGATGTGCCCAAGCTGAGGCTGATTCTAAAACAGTTTCTTTCATGTTTTGTGATCAAATTCATTACAGTACATTATTCATGTATTCATGTATTCAGCTGTGATGAGCAGGGTTTCATGTAAATTCCATACCTTATTGTATGTGGAGACGTGGTTAAGAAATTGGAATTATTATGAGAGTATTTAAGATTTAATCCAGTGAGCAGGTTGTTGATGTTGTTGTAAATAGGCTCGTAACCCTAACTGATCATGACCAAACCTGTTAACTAGCTCATGGTACCAATCGTTCTCTTGTCTTCGACTCTGTAGCGAGCCACCCAGAACAAGCTCTGTCTCAATGGCTGCATTTATTTGTGGAATGTTGAAATGAAATGTTGTTTTTGTGCCAATTTAAACTGGTAGAACATATTTAGAATGTTTTTCTGTTTAATAATTTAGTTGACCATAATTATTTGGGTTAAAAATGACACAGGACGTCCGACTTGGTCCCAACAGGACCTTTTAAAAGTGTGATTAAAAGCAACCAACTTGACTTATCCCCCCCCAGAGGAAAGTAACACTAACAGGCCTGTATTTATCATCTCCTCAAGTCTCACATCGACCCATATTCCATTCTGGAAAATTTTGGAAGATGTGGACACATTTATTTTACTCCGGCAAAAGTGTGATTGGTGGAAATGTATGCACTATAAATGTATAAATTGTAATTACAATTCTGTAATTGTCCCATGTCTTAGATTCACTTTTTTCTGTGGCTACTTCACACTAATGAAGGGCAATAGTGATTCGTCCCTGTTCATAATGCATTTTGGAGAAGTAAAAACATTTTCCAGCATGTGGTAAATTCACAAAAAGTTTTTAAAATCCCCACTACCCCCCGAGACTTGCAAAAATGAAGTCTTTTGTCTTTTACAGAAAATATTAACAGTGACCCTTCACCTCCTTTGTTCAGAGTGACCTTTGCTGAGTTTAAACAGGCATTAATAGTATCCCTCTCTGTCTCCTTCTGCCCACATTTATTATAATTGCCTGTTCCGTTTTAAATGCTTAAAGTGGGTGAAGTGATTGGAAATGACAGTAACAACTTTATTCAATTCTGCCGAAATGCCATCAAAGTGCAGGCAAGTAAACTGACCCATGCGAGGAAGAATTACTTAAGCCTGGTTTGTTATTGGTTTACCAGCACTGCCCCTCTGCAGACAGTAGGGTGAATGTAGTGTTGGTTAATGATGCAAACATTTGCAATAATCATCCACCCCTCCCGGTCAAAGTGATGCTCTCACTTCTAATGGCAAGGGACCGACATCGGTTTCTTGTTTCACTGCTAGGTCTTCTTCATAAGTATTCAATAAACATGTTCTTTATTTGTCCATTACTTTAAATATGTTTTAATATTTGATCACACTTCAAAAGCAGAATGTAAACATACTATGCCTCAAAGAGTTCACTTTACGGGACCTTCATGCAGTTATTATTAGAGCTCCAGCTTTATCATAAGCTCAAATATATAAATCCATAACCTTTGGGCTGACTTTTTTTTGGTACGATTTATCTCCGTATTAGAGCTCATTTTCTGCTCGGGAATGCTGCCTCATTGAAAGATGCAGGGTCGTGGACTGCCTTTGCTTTCGGTTTGCACAGCGTTGGACACCTTGCACTCTCTCCAGCAGACCACACGTGGGCTTCCTGACACATATTGAATATTGATTTGGAGCAGTTGAATTAGAGGAATAGTAACAGCTCGCTGAGGTTCCCTGTCACTTTCCATGTGACCTCACTCGCGCTTCTCAAACATGCCTATGTGGTTTGACAACTGCTGTTACTCTCAGGGGCGTAAAACGCTTTAAAAAGGGAAGTCTCTCTGGCTACACAGTCCATATGTGGCGTGTTAATTCTCAGAACTTTGAATGTGAATGATGCCGTGGACGGAATTATAATTTTGACATTCGAAACCTAAAGAGTTCCCCACCCAATGCCTTGTATATCCATATACCAAAAACACTCTATTCACCCGTCTCCAATTTTGTGTCCTAAATGCTTCTATTCCGTCTGTGTTTATTGGCAAACATCCTGAAGAGCGCTGTGAGATTGTTTGCAACTATGCTGAACAAACATTGTAGATTGCAGTTTTTGCAAATTATTGTTCAATGATGGAGGAATGCTGTGCAGTACGTACATTAAAACCTGCTATTGGCTTTCATCATAATGTCATGCATTTGGACCAATTTTAGCCAGGCATTTTTTAAACTTCTAGGTAACCAGCAAGCTGAGTAGAAAATAGATGTTACCCACAGATTAGCGACCTCTCCTACCAGTTGTTACTTCTAAAAATCATCTTGACATAAATACCATTTAAGGCAGTGACGTTGGCAAAACCAAAATTCCCTTGACGAACGCCAGGTTTCCACTGCATTTTGTGTTAGCTTTATTTTTCCCTCAAAGTAATGGAAGCTTTGAATTTTAGCATTTTAAATAAGCAGTTTAATGCCAAGCGGATTTAGATAAGCAAGGCTGATATTGAATCACGGGCGTTACATCCCCCTTGTTAACTTCCTTACCGTCTTGCTGCAACTGTAGCTTTACAATTCATCCATAGTATATATCTCACATCATTTATAATATAATATTTGTTTTATTTGCCCAGCAGATGTGGCGCTGTCCATGGACTATTAAAGCGCATGTTGGTGAAGACAAGGCATGGATAAAATGAGTTTCTCGTTCACATGTCTTTACGGCATTACTGTCGGTTGGCATCATGCCCTGTGGGGCTGCATGTAAATTGGAAGGGCACTAGGGCAATCTGAGGCTAATTTGCAGATATTAAACCAAAGTGTTGCCGATTCCCTTTCCAAGGTTAACGGTGCATACTTGAAATCTGTGACCGAAAACATCCTGAAGGTCTCAGAGTTTATTTAGGGATGTAACATACAACTTCTGGGAAAGGAAAACTTTTTTTTTTTAAATTTATTTATTTAACGTCATGACAGACAATTTTGTAATATCTCCTTTGAGTAGCAAAAAATAACAATGACTTCCCCTGATGACAGAATGATACGTATTATGTGTAAAGAAAGAAATCACAGATAATACAGGAACCTGCATTTAATGGTCAATGGCATACAATTTTTGTATCATTCATAAAATCATCAATTCAAACAATACAACTAAGCAATGTGAAACTCTAGAAATGATTGAGGCAGCAGTTGCCTTAGTAACTATCTAGCTGTATATAATATAATAATATAACAAAATTGCCCATAATTTTGTGAATCGGCTGTTTTTGAATTAAGACAAAATGATTTAATTCCCCTGGACATGGCATCTCTGTCGTTGTCGTGGCGATCCTGAAGCCTTGCCAAGATGCCTGAACCTTTTAGCCTTGCGGAAATGTTGCTGCACTGGGGTTCGAATCTCATCGGGACGTTACATGTATTTGTTGAATTTGCTTTGGAAGTGTCAGAGCTTTTTCTTAAAGGCTGAAATACTTCATTTCCCATTAGCTCTCTAAATGCCCTGCAGCCAACCTTGGTCTTTAGGATAACAATCAGTTTGAATGACTAAATGTGATATGAGGTGATAGACACATTAATAAACACTTAATTAATGTCACTAATTAAGTCCCTATTCGTCTTAATTTACACTATACATTGTATCTGTGACCTTAATAAGGTGATGAGTAACGTGTGTGTGCGGTGCGTGTGGGGTATGTATCTCATGGATTATAGTCAAGTTTGAAGAATCTACAGTTCTCATAGCTGTTGTTCTCGAGGATGAGCACCAGGATGATCACCAGATTAGTCAGTAAGATGGCCAATCCTCAGAATGATTACCATTGGAAATGAGTATGATTTTAAAATACGTCCAAAGCGGGCTAGATTTATTTAACACACAACGATGACACTGAGAGCGTTTTTCTTCTGATGTCTTTTAAATGCAGCATGGATTCCCCACGCTCCATATTCATATGCTCCATATCAATGTAAACCAACTCACTCCTGCTGTGATATTGAAAATGTAATATTATTAATTATTAATGATGTTACCATATTGTATGAAAGAGTATACAAATGTTCCAAATGCTGAGACTTTTCAAAGCGTATACAGAAACTTGCCAGAATGCAGTCACCCACCCACTTAAATTGTCCCATGGTGTTTCTGCTCATTGCTTTGCATGTGTGGCTAATAGAGAGCCACATGGAATTTTATTCCATGGACCTGAGACTATTCTGTGTTGTGTAATACATTGTGCTAATGCATAGCACAGTCTAATCTCTGGGTTTTAGACAGGGTTTGTAAGCTGTAGAAACCGGTTCTGTACGTTGGTCTAGATGGACTGCGGTTCGGCCTTGGTTCAGGTAAATCCCGGTTGTATGCATACCTGTCCCAAAGTAGCCGCATAACTTCTGCTTGGGGGAGTCCGAGGTTTCCCTGACGGTGCACCACCAGATGGGGCCAGCTTTTGACTCCAGCTATATGGGATGGAGGTGTGCTCTCTGGGTATGACGCAAATTTATAAGAAAAATATAAATAAGGGGGTGTTTTCAGGGGATCTCACCTTTGGGTCTTGCAAAAATCTTAAATACAGAAACATATATACAAATTTCATGTACTACAGGAATATAATATTTTGAGTTCACACTAGGATTTGTTGTTACGCTGCTTATATGTACATTACAACTTAGGCATTTATTAGGATTCATTATTCATTAGGATTTTGTTTGATCAGATCCAGTTTTTTGGGGTTGAATATAGGTATTAGCGTCCCACTGTCAGGTTCTGTAAATTCTGAACTAGAGATGAGGGGCTCCACAATGCTTCCATTTACCATCGTGCAGGCTCATTGTATGTAACAGTATCAGCCAGATTACCACAAAGCTCTAAATCTTATTTCAACCTTTTTGGGAAAAAAAGGAGACAGCATTAACTAGTATTAGCTAAATGTCATCTTATTTAAATTTTCATCTCAGCTGCGTACAAGCCCTCAGTGGTGGAGGGGCGAGCAGATAAGAGCGATTGTTAATTATAGTCTATATTGCTTTCACGCTTTGGTCTTTCCAGGGATGGGGGGAAAAAAACCTCAATCTTGAGTCTGAATATTAATAGATCTATAATGATGGTAGGCTTCACATTTTCATAAAATAACCATCCTTACTGAAGGGCCATAAAAATAAATACATAAAAAAGGTTTTTGCCCTCTTGTCTGGCTGTAAATATGATGTTAGAGACTGATCATCTACGAACGTAAGTTACTGGATTGATTGGAGCGGCTCGGTCGACATCGTGGGAGGGTGGCCTTGTGAGAGTACCTGTGGTTTCAGGCTCCACGGTTTTAGCTGATCTGGCCACACAGCTGAGAAGCCAAGCGTGTGCTGACGGAAAACGCTTCCAATGGGATCAGGCGTGAATCCCTCTGTTGAATTATAGCAGGGGTGTGCTTTGTGGGAAGCAGCTGGAGTATTGCCTCCGCCACCCCGTTTTTAGAGACTAGGCTCTGGCCCTGGAAGCGTCTCCCCCACCCTGTGAAAGATTTCCCCATCACACAGTGTAAATGACCCTATTCGTCTTCCGCTTGGACAACTGCCACCAGGACTTTTTTTTGTCCATCATGCTTTCTCTTTCCCACCTCCACTCAAATGCATCACTTCTCTACAAACGGTTCAGCTCTGGCCTGGAAGACACAGGGGGGTGTTTAGCTCTGGCCTGGGAAACACAGGGGGGCGTTCAGTTCTGGCCTGGTAAACAGGGGAGAGTTCAGCTCTGGCCGAGAAAAACTGGGGAGAGTTCAGCTCTGGCCTGACAGACACAGGGGGGCGTTCAGTTCTGGTCTGGTAAACAGGGAAGAGTTCAGCTCTGGCCGAGAAAAACTGGGGAGAGTTCAGCTCTGGCTTGACAGATACAAGGGAGACTTCTGATCTGGCAGAGAAACACAGGGGAGAGTTCAGATCTGGCCTGAGAAACACAGGGGAGAGTTCAGCTCTGGCCTGACAGATACCGGTTTCCTCCACGTGCCTCGGTTTCCTCCATTTCCCCCGGTTTCCTCCATGTATCCCGGTTTATATTACATATTTAATTAGCAAACAAAGATCAAGCTGAGTGCACTTAACAGCATTAAGTGCAAGGGAACCTGAGGGTTAACAGGAAGATGGTTATTGAGAAAGAGACCTTTTTCAGAAAAGGTCTGTCTATAGGAAAGGAAGTTCTAATTGTACCAAGTCCTGTCAGTCGAATTGCCTTTGAGCAGTTTCAATAATTAATATCGTAATACAAATTATTCTTTGATCTGTTAGCTAATTAATATATGAGCTTTCTGCACATAGCTTTGATAAAAAAAAAAAAAAAAGTTTACTTTGAATTGCATGTGCGCCGGCTTTGGAACAGTGCTATGGTAGATTTGGTACTATGGCTTGGTAACTGTGCTATGGTAGCCTTGGTAATATGGCTTGGTAACTGTGCTATGGTAGATTTGGTAATATGGCTTGGTAACTGTGCTATGCTAGCCTTGGTACTATGGCTTGGAACTCTGCTATGGTATCCTTGGTACTATGGCTTATCAAAGAGTAAATATTTCTGCTGTTGACATTTTGATTGCCCTCACTTACTGGCTTTCTGATAACACCCATAAGGCCTTCTGTCATGCATGTGCTGGTGATACAATTAAACTTGCAAAAAAAATAAAAATAAAAAATAAAAATTTTGGTTATTCCTTTTCAAAAGTTCTGTTTGCATGTGGGAATGTGAGTTCCACCATGGCTTGTTTGGGGCCGCTTTTGGGCACCAGCTCAGTAAATGCACACAGTTTCTATAAACCTTGCTAAATCAAACAAGATGTTTTTTTTTGTAATAATCTATTCAAATTCTTTCCTCCCACTACTTTGCGCACTTACATTTACGAATTTACACTTGTGAACATACAAACTCGCACATTAGTGCACCAGGTTATCAGATTTTAACGCCTGCTGGCATGTAGTAAACTAGTTGTATATAGAAAACAATCTTAATTTAAGTACTGTAATAGTTTGTTTCAGTTCAGTCCATTCAAAATGTTTATTTCCATTGTGCATTGTTAATGTAATTAAATAGCAGTAGGGTTCAGGAATACAATAAAACACTTTAAGCCTGTTTAGATTGTGGTGGCTTTTCTGTACGTTTCAGCTATCAGAAAGAATCAGATTGCTATAAATCACCTGTACTTTTCTGTCCTTGCTTGTTTTTCTGCCCTTTTGGTGCTTTTGGTAATGTTCAGGCAGGAGATTACAGTAATTGTGCCTTGAGGCGGATACAAAGTGACTCTTTGGTCTGACTGAAGCAGATCTGTTTCCTATCCAGTGTGTTTCATCAGAACATTTCGCGATTTTACCCCACGGACATTTTTCTGAAGACTTTTAATTACTCTGAGCATGCTCAGCAGATTTCACCTTGGTGCAGGACAGAGAAGAAGGAAAGGGTGGGTATAAAAATAGCGGAATTCGGGAGCTGAAATAATTAGGCATTGGACTCCCTCCATTCTTTTCAAGGGTGCTATTTGTCAAATTCAAGCGAAAAGGCGAAGCTGGGCTCATTACCGCTCAATCTTTTTTTTTTTTAATGCGTGCCACTTTCGACGCTCAATTAACTTGGTTCTCTCTGCGCATGGTGTAACTCACTGTAGCCCTCATGACGCCCTGCCTAACTGCTGTGGCATGTAATTAAACACCTGCAATTAGAAACAGAAGTTTATTTATTTTTCTTTTAACGACCTTAGGCTGGCCAAATAAAACCCCTATCGCGCTGCCAATAATCAAATTTGCAATTAACTTGGCTACTATTACTGCTAAATCAACATAGAAGTTTTGAAAGCAAGCTTAAAGTCCTACCTACTGATGGAGAACTATGGGTTGTCTTACTCAATGTGTTACATCCGTAGATATACTGTGTGTAACTCTAAAAATTAGGGTGTATGGAATATCCACGATGTGCTTTCGAGAACTTCGAAGTTGACGGTAAAATATGGCCCTGCGAGGGGCTTGCGATGTGGGTTGTCACTCTTAATCTTCTCAATTTGGCCAGTCGATAACAGTCCACCGTTGAAGGGTGAAAACGGCCTGACCCAGCACTAAAATGACCAATACCGGGCCTAGCATTATAACAGGGAGTCCAATCAGCTGTCCATCTGAGCACACAGACATTAGTACTGCCAAAGAGAGGGGTACTGAGATTGTGAGGAACCCGCAGCAGCAACTTTGGCCAAATGGCTGCTATGTGACACGATGACGATGGGGGAGACGTTCCTCAAGTAGCTAACAATCTGGATTTCGGCCAGTGTGTTGTAAATGTCAGGGCCGTCCGTCACTGGCAATACCTATCAACAAATACAGTCGTTATTAATCTTTTCCTCCTTTGTGTCCATTACAATTATCTTCTGTTGTATACAAATGAAATGGAGACTATGTCTGGTCTAAAGTGGTCAGGTATTGACGACAAGCATTGGATAACACCCGTCTGCTTTCCCGTTTCTCGTCTCGTTTTGGCGAAAAGATGGCTTTGATTTGCATGTGTCAGACTTTCAGTAAAAGTGATGGATCCAGACACTTATGTGGAGAGACTTTGCAGACATTTCGAGTTCACTGGCTTGGAGGACCTGGACTATCTCAGGTGCTCATTGAAGCAGCTTACTGGTAGATCCTGCAGAATGGGTTTGCCTTTATCAGATTGGACACACCTCTGACGTGGCCCTTTCATGTGCCATAATCGTCACTCTCCCTGTTGTGCTGTGTCCTGTTTGTAAATGTATAATCCTGTAAGGTACATCTGGCTGCCTGGTGCTTTATGAAAGACAGGAGTGCAGACAACCGGCCTTGGCCAAAGAAGCCAGGCGATGAGTGGTGATGAACTGTGATACGGTTTGAGTGAATGACCATGCCAGCGAGACACTTTCAGGGTGTGGAATAAAGCTGTGCGCAGTTTAATGTGAAAGACAATAAAGGATCATTTGGTTATAGAGCCCCGTTCCATGATAAACGCTGGGTCTTGTGTTTAATATAGCAAAATCACTTTTTTCACTTTCATGTTGTACCCCACATGGGAGAGGTTCGGTTTTTAGCCAGTGAGCACAGCTCATATGACACTGTGCAGACAGTGAATGCTTACTGACGTATTCCATACTATCCGACAGTGAGAGATTTTAAAAACAAACCAAAAAAAGGCTTTAAAAAAAACTCTACAGCCCTCTTTTTATTGATTTATTTCAGTATTTATTTTTCACGTTTGTAACAAATTTATATTAAGTACATTTTTAAATGTTGTAAAAAAAAAAAGCCCACTTTCTTTTGGGAAGTGATGAAAGCCTCTGTCGCAGTGGGTTCTCGACAGACCAAAAATACATCACGTATATTAGCGCTGAGCGTTTAATATCGCAGACGTTTGTTTGTACCTCGATCGCATGCAACGGAGGAGAGCGCTGGGAAGGCACGCAACTTCCACTGCCTACCGAACAACTGTTTCTGCTGTGCAACAGTGATAAATCATTTTGCATTTTATTTCAATGATTTCAATATTTTTCTCGGGATGGATGTACGTTTTTAATAAGCCAATAGGAATGGCACCCTTGACAGCGACATAACCTCATGTTAATAATACATTTATAAAATGTTACATATCTATTACACAAGCAGTCATGCACTCTTTACTGCTCATGTCCCTCTGTGATAAGAAGACGAGGTGATTTGGACCACCGATGTTTTGTTGTCTACATTAGGTTGGCAGGTTGTTTGAAGTTAAATGTGATGAATTATGCATTATATGCTGCTATAAGCGTTAGTTATCTTCTTCTTTTTTTTTTTTTTTTACGGATTCATTAATTAGATAGCATTGGAATATGGTGGATAAAAAAATCTATAAAACAGATTACACATACCACATTCCCACCAGCAAGCCACGGCAACAGTTTAAACAGTTGAGCCATTTTTAGCCATCTCATGCCCAGACTTAACAGCTTTTCAAATCATTGAATATAAATATCATTCGGAAAACCATACTATTTATCTGAGCACAAATGTAGCTTGGTTAGCCCAAAGGTAATCATTTAGAATGTATTGACTCTTTAACCCTTTTGTAATGATACATTATATAATGACGTATTGTGCATGCGGATAGCGGTTTTCATCAGCCCTTTAAGGGCTTTAAGAGTCATTATGTTCTAGAATGTTCTTATCACCAATTGTCTCGCTGAACGTGTAATCCACTGTCTGTTTTTACTCCACGCCCGTTTTAAGATATGTCTAGGGCTACAATTGTGAAAAATCCAATGTTATGTGGGAAAATCATTTTGTATTTATTATTTTTTCTTTGATAAAACGGGGCCAACCGTTTGTAGAAATGTTGCTTTTAATATTTTCTGTAATATTAAAAGGTAGTGTTCTTATTTATCTCAGCTGTTGTATCTAAGTTAATTCTTATCCTTATTGTAATGCAGGGTAGTATTTGTACATGCATTCTGAGGTCAATCGGCAGAATGGGTGAATGAATGAACAAATGGACTGCTAACCTTGGAAAACGTCCATCCTTTTGTAATCATAATTTATTTCAGTACATGTTAATTGTCAGAGCAGATGTTTTGTCGAACTGTTTCATTGCATGGTTTATCTGCATTCAGGATGTGTTTTTGTAATGAAGCTTGGAGGTCCCTTTAATGTCTTACCTCAGTATGTGCTGCACACAATCACTAGACTAGCTGTCATGTTCTCTTTTGTGTTCCTGTACAATACTGGGTAGACTTTTTTTCCCCTACATTTTTATTCCTAGTTATATTAGTTTTATCACAGTCTGGGAATGTATAGCCACACGCTGTTTGCTGTAACACTGGGGTCAGTGTTTCTCATTTGTTTGGATTAAAATGATTTTTCTCATCCTGAGTAGCAGGCCAAAAAGAAGAACACAATGTGCATAGATGGTCTGCTGCAGAACTAAATTTTCATTAAGATCCTCACTTATACTTGATTTGTCTGGGACTTTACTTTCATTCTTTTATTTACTCCCAGCTCTTTCAGTAATACACATTAACACATTAGCATCATAATTTGATGCAGTGTGTGTTATTGTGCTCATTGTGGGCATGATTGCCTGTCTTTCATATGACTGATGTTTTATGTTTCATTTAAGACATTACCTGGTCAGTGGGCAGGTGTTAAACTTTCTCTTAAATGAAGACTCCATATGATCAATTCTTACCCCTTGTCTTTATCGTCGGCCCATATCAATGTGAGGGGTTTGTGCACATTGTGTGGGGAACTTAAACCAACAGTATGTCAAAAGACCTAACTGAGCACCTATGTGGCATGGGCAAAATGAAAACCAACTGGCTTTCGTTTTGTGTTGTTAACATTCCATCTAGAAGTATCGCTCATGCCGTCGCTTTTCGGAAAACCATTACAGTGCAATTTGAACCGAGCAGTCCGATGGGAGGGTCACGACAAGCTTCACATGCAAATATTGGGAACCAGAAACAACACGTCAACATTCTTTACATTATGACTTAACATTAATTTTGGCCGCTGATATTAGTAATATCCTAACAAATTAAGGTTCGTTTCACCATGTAGAGAAATGACTTCATCGACCTGCCAGCTGTTTATTTTCACTGTCGCCGTACACAGTGAGGTCCCCTACACGAAGGGGTGGCTTCCAGTGTGACTGAACAGAAACACTGTGTCCCTATGCAACCTCGGATACCCTCTGCTCAGAGAAGATCGTTCTTTTCAGGCGAGATCTTATTGGCCCATCCACCATCCGCCGGTACGAGAGCAACACGATGCCAGACTCTCATTTCATTCTCCTTAAACCCACTTTAAACATCCTTCAGCATTTTGTCGCTCACAGCCGACCTGAGCCCAGCGCAATTATTCCTAGAATGCATACATCTAAACGTTTCAGCTGTTCTTCACACTCTACTTTGAGGGGCAGTTTAATTTGAATATTCAAGGACGACAACATTAACATTTTAGAGTGATGCTGAGTCAGTGACCACGATGAAGGACAAAACAAGATGTTCAACAAATCCTACTATTTATTCAGGAACCCAGATCTCAGTTAGTGATCAGAAATCGTTGCCATGTACCACCAAACATACAATTTGTGAGCCCCCCACATATTGTGCTTTAGTGAATTCCAATTTATTGATTGACTGGCTTTTTAAAAGTATTGTCAGCTTCTGACTCAGACTGACAAAAGGGCCCTGCTAACCTACAATGGGAAAATAACAATGTAAATAACAACAACACAAACAATAATAATCTTAATTCCGCTCTCACTGGTAATGCCCATGGGAACCAATCCAGTTCTGAAGAAAAGGGTTGACATTATCCATGCAAACTAGTCGACCACTATGCAATTCACCTAGTTTGGAAGCCAGCTGCTTAAAGGCTTGCACATTTCAAAAACTTTGGATACGTCATCTATTGTATAAAAGTGCATTAGGTACCTGAGGTTATGTATTAAACAAACAGCTGCTGACATCCCAGTGGAGCCTGCTGCCTTGATCGCCCCTTACGGCATAGTTAAATCCCTCTGGCCTGGGAGCATCAGGCAAACACCTGGCCTTTCAATGCCGTGGGGGAAGAAACGGTTGAACAGGGGCTGAGGATGAGGAGGCGGGGGCAAACAGCCCAGGAGCATCAGACTTCAAATGAAGCTTCAGACATCTGACCACGTCTAGATGTTTTCTCTCAGGGTCAACGGAACGAGTTGTCTGTCCGTACGTCATGAGGGTTTTAACTGATGCATATTTCCCTTTTACTGCTTAGGAAGGTATTATTTTTATGTAAAAATTTTACCTTCACTCGGAAGATATTTCAATTTTTTTTCCAAATTTGAATTTCACTGGTTAGGTAGTTGACTAAACTTTAAACTAATGTCATATTTTCTAATTTGTTTTATCCTCTCTGAAGTTGAGGGATTACGCCCACTGGACTTTAATGGCTGAGTAAGAGCTACTTAACAGAATTTAACAGTTTTGGTAAAATAATTCAACCCACAGGTTTCAATGAGTCAACAGGATTGAGATGGGGATGTGAGAAGAGTCAAGTGACCCCAGAGAACACTGTTCACCTTTTTGCTTTCAGAGCAATACATGGTAACAAGAGGGCCAAAAAAAAAGAAAAATGAGAGTGTACAAAACTCTGTTTTAACTCAATTAAATGCACTACTATGCTGTTACCAAATTGGAAGGATCACCTTTCAATTATTTTATATACGTTTTTTTTTAGAGCTAGTTATGCAATGTTAAAAGGCATTGTCAGCCATTTGTCACATTTAAATGAAAAAAAATCAGTACATATATAAAAGGGATATAACAACAAAAACAAAATCTAGATGAATTATATTCAAGACCACATTGTGAGACACAATAAGTGTTACAGTTAACAAATGTTTGGTTATGCGTTCCTTTAATGTTTTTTTTTTTTTACTGTGTTTCAAATATCGTTCGGAAAAGTTTCATATACTGCTGTGCTTTATCCGGTGAGTCGTGAAAGACACATATGGTCTCTTGATATTGTAAAAAGGTTGATACCAATAGTTTAATGCTACTTAGCAGTCATTCACTTGTTTCAAATGATTTTATTTTATTTTTAGGGAGCTGGCAGGTAGTGGTTGAAATGACCTGTAACCGAAAGTCAAAACCAACCCCAGATGTTTTTACTGAGCTGGGTGAATGTAGAAATTGTAGACTGTGTAAGTCGCTTTGGATAAAAGTGTCTGCTAAGCAACTAAACTGTAAATTTTAAATGTGCATTTGGACATTGTTCTCGATGAACGTTGTGAGCGCAGTTCAAAGACAGGCGGGTGTCGCACATTCTCTGAACTACCCATAGTTCACCACTGAGCAGCGCAGTCACATTGGAGGTCACTCCACGCCTTAGCCATATCCCTCAACAATCACCCTAGACTACCTCCTATTTCACGCATAAATTAAATGTATAAAAAAAGAGACCTGCCAAATTTCTAGTCTGCCAGAAGGAACACATTTGTCACATTGTGCAGCATAGATCTGTCTGCTTATTCCCATCTTATAATGCAGATGCTGACAGATCCCATCATTTGCCGGGGCGTAAAGTATGATTTCAAAACATTTCCCGGACACCATCCCAGTCCTCTAGGTCATCACTTCAAGAATCATATTTTCATCAATGTCTGGTATAGTCTTCCTCTTAATTCCATTTCTGTCTGCAGAGAGCTGCCATTTGTCTGTGATTTAACGGACAGTCAAGTTTGCTGGTGAAAGAATTCATTCCAGGGATACCCCTATTTAGTAAGTTGTCAGCAACTTTGCTTTAAAAATATGTCCAAATTCCCAATAAGTAGGCTCTGCAATGCCGTTAATTTGTTCTGCCCTCCTCTTCCCTACCGAGCCAGCTGTCTGGCAGCACAGCAGAACATCCTGCTTTTCAGGTACAAACACAGAGGTCGCTGGGTATTAATATGGCTTCATTAATCCACTAAATGCCGTTGGACAATCAGCTGTATGTATCAGTAGGGTCCCTCCTTTTCAAGGCTGCAGTGGCATGCTTCTCTAGAAGGCACAAAGATGTTGGACACCGATTTGACGTTGGACACTGTTCATTCTGACCACCTGATAATAAAATTTAAAAAAGAAAAGAGAAAAGTTATATAACTTTTTGAGTGGCTATTAAAATAGCAGTTAGGGGCAGGGAGGGTTGTTGTTTACTGGCGAGGTGTCGGAATAAATCATTTAGCAGTAATGACAATGTGCTGGTTTTTATTTTAATTTTATTTTTTACATTAACAGTCCTCAGCCCACACACTGCCTGTTGTCGCTGTCATGTGTGTTTAACTGGCTCCATGCTGCGGGCACTGCCCACTCTTGTTCTCACCAGCTTGTAATCGGCGTCGGTGCTTTTGCACCTCTGACCACGTGGGGTTTATGGCAACGCACTGCCTATGTGCCTGGTCAGAGGGGAACGCTGCGGAGCAGTCTCATCTTTCTAGTGGACCAAGGCTCTTTGTTTGAAAGTGAAATCTTCAGCCAGGGACCTGCCTGTGTAGTCACTATGCGCACCTTTCAGCCAACACTTAATTGAGAAAATTTACAATGCCAAATTTGCAGTGCCGGAACAGCTTGTTGGAGGACCGTTATATAACACGCGAATAGCAAGGGCATCAGCAGTGGTTCTTTTCTTTATCTGAGAGCTGAAATGTCATTGTGTCATTATTTGCAGTTCAGGCTCACATGGGAGGCCTGCCATCTATGTCTATGTCTGATTGCTAATGTTTATATATAATGAAATGGCCTAGTGTTTACTGAGGGGTAAAGGTTTAATGTCAGGGGATGTGTTTTGGCTAGCAGCAGAAGACGTAGAATTCTTCAAGCAATTTGCCGGTGTGCTCACCATTGCCCCGCGTGTTCTTATTACTCTGCTTCGACGCGCTGACACGTGGAAAATTCCCTTTGGGTACCTGATGAATCACCTCACCTCTTTCCTTGCCCCGAGTCACAAATAAATACACCGTAATCTCGCTGATCCGTTTTTTTTCTTCTTCTCCTCTCATTGAGACCACTTCCCTCTCATAATTGTTTATCCCTAAACTCAGGGAGCTGACCTGGGATTTAATCCTTTTTTTCCGTTATCACCAATGCCATCATTAACAGCGGGAAGCTGGCTTCCCAATCCAGCACCTGGCTAGTATCGGGTTAGACCCCCTTTTGCCTTACTGCCTTAATTCTTTGTGGCATAGATTCATTCAAGGCGCAGGAAACATTCCTCAGAGATTTTGGTTCATATTGACATGATAGCTTCATGCAGTTGCTGTAGATTTGTTAGCTGCACATCCATGATGCAAATATCCTGTTCCACCACATCCCGAAGGTGCTCTACTGGATTGAGATCTGGTGACTGTGGAGGCCAATTGAGTACAGTGAACTCAATGTCATGTTCAGGAAACCAGTTTGAGATGATGTGACATGCTTGAGCTTTGTAACATGGCGCGTTATCCTGCTGGAAGTAGACATTAGAAGATGGGTACACTGTGATCATAAGGATGGACATAGTCAGCAACAAAACTCAGGTAGGCTGTAGCGTTTAAACGATGCTCAATTGGTACTAAGAGGCCCAAAGTGTCCCAAGAAAATATCCCTCACACCATTACACCACCACCACCTTCCTGAACCGTTGATACAAGGCAGGATGGATCCATGCTTTCATGTTGTTTAAGCCAAATTCTGACACGACCTGAATGTCTGAATGTTGCAGCAGAAATTGAGACTCATCAGACCAGGCAACGTTTTTCCAATCTTCTATTGTACAATTTTCGTGAGTCTGTGCAAATTGTAGCCTCTGTTTCCTGTTCTTAGCTGACAGGAGTGGCACCCGGTGTGGTCTTCTGCTGCTGTAGCCCATCTGCTTCAAGGTTCGACGTGTCGTGCGTTGTGCAGAGATGTTCTTCTGCATACCTCGGTTGTAACGAGCAGTTATTTAAGTTACGGTTGCCTTTCTAGCAGCTTGAACCAGTCTGGCCATTCTCCTCGGACCTTTGTCATTAACAGGGCATTTTCGCTCAGAGAACTTCCGCTCACAGGATATTTTCTCTTTTTTGGACCATTCTCTGTAAATCCTACAAATGGTTGTGCATGAAAATCCCAGTAGATCAGCAGTTTCTGAAATACTCAAACCAGCCCGTCTGGCACCAACAACAATGCCACGTTCAAAGTCACTTAAATCACCTTTCTTCCCCATTCTGATGCTTGGTTTGAACTTCAGCAGATTGTCTTGACCATGTCTACATACCTAAAAGCATTGAGTTGCTGCCACGGTATTGCCTGATTAGATATTTGCGTTAACAAGCAGTTGAAGAGGTGGCCGGTGAGTGTATACTTACTTATATATATACTTATATTGCACAAACTCTTTCCATAGAAGTTTAAACTGTGGCACTAGTGGGTTCTTACAGCTAAAACCTGAGCTTGTGCCATGACATGTGTTAGCTATAAGCTTGTTTACCATTGGTTGTTGTCATGGTTATTTGTAAAGCTGTTGTTTATTGGAGAGACAGATAAGGTACCGAAGCAAAATATTTGAAGTTAACTCTATTTCACCGGTACACAAATCTGTGTGGAGTTTGTACTAATTTGAGATACTTTTGAAACATTTTAAGAATGCTCCCCAGATGTTATCCTTACTGTAATCTATCTGAGCCTTTAATAATAATTGGAGTGCACCAAATATTACATTTTTCTATAAAATGTTCATTTCACTGCTTAGATCGAGAAAAGCGTTGTTACGTCAATTAAAAAAAAGAAACGAATTGGGTGTATTAGATATCTAGATTCCTTCTTGGACAAAACACTTTGCAGTAAGGGAGGTGCACAGGAGTAAATTTGCTGTTAGAAGAAAGTAAAAGTAAATTTGGCACTCAGTGTTGGCCCTTCTTACACATGTATTAAGCTGTTTTTTGGCTATTTCCTGGGGAATCACCGGCACCTCTGGTGTGGTCCTGAAATGTGTGTGATTGAAAGTTGGAAGTAATCCTCTCCTTAGTGAGGTCTAATTGGGCCGATATCCCATATGTTGTTGTAAATGCAGCAGTGCAATGTGATTTATTCTGCTAATATACCCTCATGAACATCCTAAGAAGATTCTGCCGTTGAGGCAGCAAGATGTAGGGCAGAGGATTAGGTAAACACACTTTTTAATCAAAGGCTCATATTAAATTGTCTGATTTAATCATCATTATCTTGGATATATGAAAAGATTTTGTTTTTGGTATCGACTCAAAGCAATAAGGCTTGCAACTATAGTGTCTTGGCACTCCAGAATGAACAAAGAAAAAAATCTAATAATAAAAACAAGTGCACAAAAGAATTGTGGTAGTGGCAGGGTCCTTGGAGAGAGATTTAGCAGTAGCAGAAAGCAGGTGATGAAGACACAGACATTTCATCATGTGTGGTGAAGTCCTGTGTGGCCACCACCCATTTGCACGTGCTTTCTCTCTCTCACCCGCCGACATTGTCAGTCATTATCGCTGTTTACCGGAGCACAGTTTTATTGATTGCCAAAGGTTAGTGTTTGGGGCCACTCAACACTTTTTTCGGCCGACTTTGGCTTATGTGCTTATTGCTATAAGTGCGATTCTGCGACGAAGGGAGATGCAATCTGAGTGGCACTTAGGCACGTTTTATCAATATGAGAAATGTTTGGTGTCGGCCAGTTTGTTTCCTCGTCCAAGTCTGGAAATGTAAATTAAATGAATTAATTGGTGTTATAGGATAAGATTACTGTATAAATAAGATTTTGATGTTGATGCATATTCAGGGCTTACCACAATTGCTTCTGATTTTTGTGATGGATTGTCATGGTAGTGTTTTCCTTTTGAGTTGGCTTTATGTTTGTACAGTATGACACGCTGAATTCGCTAATGCATGTGTTCTGAAAGCTGACTAGCTGCTAAAAGTCGGACCCTTAGAAATGCAAGTCTGTAGCGGTGTGTGGTGTTGAACTACACACTGAAGGCTATCGGGTTAGATTAGAAGCAGATATGTTTTTGTCAGTGGAACGGAGATCAAAGCTGCGTAAGCAGAGCTTGTTGTTTTCAGTTCTGTGTTGTTTCGCCTCAAAACAGTTTGCTACAAAGAGTTTAGCTTACAAAATCAGCATTTCCTTTGTTCAACCTGTTTTTATGTTCTGAAAAAGTGAACAAAGTATTTTACTTCAATTGCCCCATATGAAATCCATACAGATTGATATAAAATGTGTTAGACGTGCAACTGTAAGCAGTGTCTTTGATCAGACCAGGAGTGAGCTAAGGTCTAACGATAGCTGAACAGCAAAGGCGCGCAGCGCTTTGAAAAGTGGCGAGATGACATGACGGGTACAGTAAAGAAACCAAGGCAGGGATGAAAGCAGTGTGAGCCCCGTGTGACTTCTTTGTTTGTGATAGGCAGCTTGCGGCGCACCCGTGGACCCTCCTGACACTGGTCTCCCTGATTTTACCTTATCCGTGGGAATCGTCTGGGTGCATAAGGTTGTTCACAGTTCACAGTCAATCGGTCAATTTTATTAAAATTTTTTTTTATTTTTTATTGTGGGTCTAACAGAAAAGGGTTATAATATATGTAAAATATATGTAAATATATGAATAGATCTTATCGTATGTGTTTTGGGGCAAACAGTAGTCTTTATACAGTTATATGCCTGACTTTTCCATTAATATTTTTGTTATATGTTTATATTATATTTTTGTTCATCTTTGGACTCGGTTGGTTTATTTGTCATTCGCCGTCTTATAGCACATAGCCTGTTTTTATTACCTACTTATTTACTGTTCATTTAAAGTCTGCAGATTGCAACTCTTCAAATTCCCTTGACTTTATGCTTGCATTCACTGCAATTAAAACAGGACCACTCATGTGTATAGATCAGCCCTAAATATTTAATTAATGAATAAAGCGTGCTGCGACACGCACTATGTGGGCATGCTGATGAGTTTGTTTATTACACACAGTTTGAGACAAGGAGTCGGTAACTTTGATGAGAAAGCAGTGCGGTTGGGTTGGGGGGGCGGAGGGGTGGTACCTCTGACTACATGAAATAGTTTTATCACAGTGAAGTGTTCTGTAGCTACTTTCTGTGTTAAGTGGTTAATTATCACAATGATCTTTCCTGGGGACATCGGTATTTTCTCTGCCCGACCCTTCCCTATCAACAGTTCTAAACTCTTATTTTAAGGTTTTCTATCCTTGCCTATTTTTTCTTTATAGAAGAAAATTGGAAATTTGAGTGGTTAGCTGGTTTAGGTTAGTCCCACAATCAGTCAGACAGCTCTGGTATTTCAAGGACTAGACCACTTAAAATCTGCTTAAAATTTTTATTTATTTCTTGCGGTTTGTCCTCTGTTATGCAATAGCACAACTATTTCAAATATATTTAGTGAAGTTGTTTTAAAAGGAATGTGAAGGATTATAGGGTATTATATTTATAGTTATAGTTACAGTTAACCCATAAATACCAGCATACTTATGTATGATTAGTGTTACTATTGCATGGCTACACTGTTCAGAATGACATGATCAGTTCTGATGCAATTTTGTACTGACATAAATTGCGATTAAGTTACACTTATTAAGTACGGTGTATAACACTGTAATAATGAAATTACACATGTACACACTGAATGCTATGTAAACTGACCCAAACTGTTTCCACAAAGTTGGAAGCATAGAGTTTTATCATTCATAGCATTATCTGTCCTCTACCAAACTTTACAGTTGGCACAATGCAGTCTGGCAGGAAAAGTTTTCCTGGCATTCGCCAAACCCAGACTCATCCATCAGACTGCCAGATAGAGAAGCGTGATTTGTCACTCCACTGAACACATTTCCACTGCTCCAGAGTCCAGTGGCGGTGTGCTTTCCACCACTCCGTCCAACACTTGACATTGTGCTTGGAGATGTAAAGCTTGCATACAGCTGCTCGATCATGGATACCGATTCCATGAAGCTCCCGGCAGACAGTTTTTGTGCTGATGTTAATGCCAGAGGAGGTTCTGAACTCTGCAGTTATTGAGTCAGCAGAGCGTTGGCGACTTTTACGCACTATGCGCCTCAGCACTTGGCGACCCAGCTCTGTAACTTTACATGGTCTGCCACTTCGTGGCTGAGTTGCTGTGGTTCCTAAACGCTTCTACTTTGCAATAATACCACTTTCAGTTGATCGTGGAATATCTAGGAGAGAAGAAATTTCACAAACTGACTTGTTGCAATGGTGGCATCCTATTACAGTACCACGCTCAAATTCAGTGAGCTCTTTAGAACGACCCATTCTTTCACAAATGTTTATAAAGGCAGACTGAATGGCTAGGTGCTTGATTTTATACACCTGTGGCAATGGGACTGAACGAAACACCTGAATTCAATGATTAAATACTTTTTTTCCATATAGTATAGTTAATTGTAGCTATAACCTTTAGTTAGTCTCATATACACATTAAAATAGTTCTTGTTTATGAGGTCATTAAAAAAGAGTTGACAATTGAAACTGATAACCACAGGGCATGTATATTTTATAAATAACAAGCAGACAAGCTGAGGATTGATAATTGGAGGAGCTGACCCTCAGGTAACCGTGGAGGTAGTCTGGCGTTTGTCGTTACAGATATCAATGTCACACCTGGAGTTGCAGTCTAAAGAAAGGCGCTTAAGCGCGTTATCATTTGTGCTATTCTCAAGCTCTTAGAGGATGTGCTATGGGTCTAACCCATAAATTATAGGCAGTACCAGGTGGGACAGAATTAATAAATTCAGTTTTCTCCCAGGGATAAATTAAGGGAGTGGTTTCCTTTTGAAAAAAGACTACAAGGAATTCAACGTTCCACAGAACACCAAAGAGAGGAGAACAAAGTGTCCCATTAAAGTTGAATATTTGTTCATACCATTAGTTGAAAAATGTTATGAGTTCAAATTTTGGCATGCAACCGTTTTAGGACTTTCGTGACCCTTTTAGAACTTTCTGTGACCCTAATTTGGTTAGTGAGAAATGCTAGCCTCGAACGCACACAAAATAATCCATGGCATAGCAAAGTTATAGCTGCATACTTAAAAAAACAAAAAATGAAACCATTATTTTAAGTTGTGAACATCAAAATAATAAGAATATACTTCACATACAGTGTAAATACTAATGAACATTTGAAAGCACAAAAGGCTAAGTGCTAGCCACTGTCATCTACTTGGCTGAACCAAGCTTACGTTAAAACCTCTGTGCATCGACTTGCTTTGATGATCACTTTACCAAGATGCTTAAAGGCCAATAGAGAAAAACTAATTGGATTGGCAAAATGGTGACTTTACAGGGATGTTAAAATTACTCTACCAGATTTGTTATCATTAACGCCTAAAGAACACACTTATTTTAAATCAAATCAAGTTCTAAATGTCAGAAATGTCACCTTGCTCTGTTTTTTTAACTCTCACTCAATAATAATAATAATGTTACCAATAAAAATAATAATAATAATTTTGCTCTGACAAAGCCTGGGAAGCCTGGGACGTGTTTAAAATGTTTATGTGCTGGTGAATCTGTATGTAAGATGTGTCTTTCCACTTAGTTTTAGCTTCAAACACTTGCTTAATCAAAGAGTTGTTTTATTGTGCTCACTGCCTCACGGTGGGCCTGGGCCACTTCCCCCCCCCCCATCCCTCCATCCACCCACAGGTTGGCAGTGGTGATTGATTCAATGCAGGCTGTCAGATGCATTTGTGTCCGATTCTGGGGTGATTTGTCTCACCGTCATTCACATTTAGCCAGAGACCGTATATTCTGAAATTGTAACAGGCAGCCAGTTCTCAGTAAAATTTCAGGCTTTTTCCCTTCCTACCTTGTTTTGTACACGGACAGGTTTGATGTAGGGTACCTGTTCGCATTTGATCTGAAGGTTTCTGTAGCTTAGGAAACTAAGCTTTTCCCCCCCTGGTTAAAATTTGTTTCTGCTGTCATCAGAGGAAATGCAGATCAATTCATTTGACCCTTCTAATTCTTTCGGCCCATGCATGTTAAAGCATTTTGGAATTGTTACGTGTTTCTATGAAATGGAATACTGATGTTTTTGTTTTTAAAGCATCATTATTTTTTTTTCAAATGGACATCCCTCAGATGGGAATCATACAGCTCAAATAGAACTGAAATTCGAACCTCCCGTGCGCCCTAAGCCTCGTTAGCGGCAGGAACTCTGAGCGCCTGACTGAAGCATGCTGGATGCGATGGCGTTGTCGAAATGGGACTGCCCTGTGGGGGCTCTGTGTGAGGTTCAGGCCTTTTCAGCTTCTCCCCAGTTCTCTCTGACTCACCCCTAAGTAGGCTGACGGGTAGAAAAGGAAAACTTTCCCCATGCACACAGAGCACATGAGTGAGTTCTTGTCTTTGGTTCCTACTGCTTCTATGGCTTGTAGTGTAGCCAGGTTACTTTGTTACCCGATGGATCTTCTGTTATTTTAGATAATCTGCTGGCTACTCAGATGTATACTATAAGGACAAAAATATTGGGCCACACCTCTTAATCATTGAATTCAGGTGTTTCGTTCAGTCCCATTGCCACAGGTGCATAAAATCAAGCACCTAGCCATGCAGTCTGCCTTTACAAACATTGTGAAAGAATGGGTCGTTCTAAAGAGCTCACTGAATTCGAGTGTGGTACTGTAATAAGATGCCACTGTTGCAACAAGTGCGTTGTGAAATTTCTTCCCTCCTAGATATTCCACGATCAACTGTAAGTGGTATTATTGCAAAGTGGAAGCATTTAGGAACCATAGCAACTCAGCCACAAAGTGGCAGACCATGTAAAGTTACAGAGCTGGGTCGCCGAGTGCTGAGGCGCATAGTGCGTAAAAGTCGCCAACACTCTGCTGACTCAACTGCAGAGTTCCAAACCTCTTCTGACATTAACATCAGCACAAAAACTGTGTGCCGGGAGCTTTATGGAAAGGGCTTCCATGGTCCAGCAACTGTATGCAAGCCTTACATCACCAAGCAAAATGCCAAGCGTTGGAAGGAGTGGTGTAAAGCACACCGCCACTTGACTCTGGAGCAGTGGAAACGTATTCTGTGGAGTGACGAATCAGGCTTCTCTATCTGGCTGTCTGATGGACGAGTTTGGGTTTGGCGAATGCCAGGAGTATGTTTCCTGCCTGACTGCATAAAATTTTGGATTGGGAGGAGGGATAATGCTATGGGGTTGTTTTTTCTGGGGAAATGTTAATGCCTCAGCTTACCAAGACATTTTGGAAAATTCTATGCTTCCAACTTTGTGAGGAGTTTGGGGAAAGCCCTTTTCTGTTCCAGCATGACTGTGCCCCAGTGCACAAAGCAAGGTCCATAGGCATGGTTGGATGAGTTTGGTGTGGAAGAACTTGACTGGCCCGCACAGAGCCTTAACCCTATCAAACACCTTTGGGATGAACTAGAACGGAGATTGCGAACCAGGCCCTCCCGTCCAACATCAGTGTCTGACCTCACAAATGCTCTTCTGGAAGAATGGGCAAAAGTTCCAACAGACACACTCCAAAATCTTGTCGAAAGCCTTCCTAGAAGAGTGGAAGCTGTTATAGCTGCAAAGGGGGGATATTAATGCTGATGGATTTAGAATGGGATGTCATAAAAGCTCCTGTAGGTGTAATGTGTAGGTGTCCCAATACTTTTGTCCTTATAGTGTATGTCGGATGTACACATCTGAATTCTACATGGAGCAAAATATACTGAGAAGCGGTCTTTTTTTGTTTAAGAGAGAAAATGCTTTGGCCTGCTGCACAGAGTCTCTTTGATCAGAATTTTGTCTCACAGGCAGACTCTAGTGTCAAATCTAGTTTTGAATATAATCCAGGTCAAAGCCTGCCCAGCCATATGTAACGTTTTAAAGCCTACTTTCTGCCCTCGGACCATGTTTTTGCTCAGTGTGTAAACTCTGAAGATGTTCAGCACTTCACTGAAAACCACACTTTTCATTTTCCACGGGCAGTGAAAAGATATTGCACGTGACCTTCTAGCAGCGACTCTGATGTTCTGACTGTTTTAATGTGTAATTGACTGGCTACCGTCCTCAGTGTGTACCGCAGTGACTGGACAGTGAATAGTAACTGCAATAGGAAATCCTCAGAGCACCAGTGGAATTCTGTATTTCTATATTTGTTTCTCATGACATTACATTTTCATATGGATTTATTGAGTAATGCCTTTCCATGTTTCTTCATTAACGAACATGGATCTTTTCATTATAATGAATGGTTCAGGCACTTAAACCTGGGCTGAACCTTTTATTTAAAACCCAATGCTGAGACCGCCTTGGCGTTGGAGCTGCTCAGCCGGTACAGTGTTGGTTCAATAGCGTTCCGCTTGTTGACACTCGGATCTCCATTTCAAAAGCGTGCCTGGTCCCAGAACTGTGACTTTGTTAACTCTTCCTCTCTACATGTGTGTGTCTTTTCTAAAAATAAATTCATTCATAAGGGTGAAAGGAAAGAGTATTGGAATAGTCTTCTAAGTAGCAGTAGTGATTACCCCAGGCTCTCATCCCAATGTACTGTACAAAGCCAGCATAGATACAGGAGAAGCGCATCACAAGATAAAAACCAAGAGTACAGAGACATAATAAGCAATTGCTTAGTAAAGAAAAAGAATGAGTCCAATCCTAAAATAAGCCTTTACCAAACATTTTACCAAAGATCATATGTGTCTTCATTGTCAAATCAGGTGTTATAATTTGGACATTTCAAAGTGAAATCTAAATTCCTGGTAGGGTTATTTTAAATTTAGTGAACCAAATTATCCACATTTTAATATATACAGTAGCCGCCTCCACACCCTGCATGTTGAGGATTATCACAGGTTGTCCCAAAAACTTGAACTAAACTCGAAAAGACGCGACAAATTTGGCTTGGAACTTAATTGGGATTGGGCTGGCGTGATTTGGTTGAATTCAGACTAACTCAATGCTCCGCCTGTATGAAACTCATAGTCAATGGGCTTGAAAGAGTACATTTTAGGTTATGAGCATGTGAAGTGCAATGTTTGGCACAGCTGGTGATGTTGGATGATGTTGGATGATGCTGGATTTTAGTGCTAGTCAGTACACAGTTTTACCCAGCATCTGATTTCAGTTTTGAAGGCAACCCGTAGCAGGTAGACTAATAATCGTTTTAATGATATCAGAGCAGAACTAAGACCGGACAGAGCTATTCAGCCAAGTAAGATATTTGTAGAAAAAGAGGGAAAGATAATACTTCTCTTTCAGATGATAAGGTTGTGAGGGGGTAGTGTTGTTTTTATTTCCATTTTCCCTTCTTGGGAAAGTCTTGCTGCAGAGATCCCTGAGTGCAGGTGGCTCTATGGTACTTTGCTGTGTGAGTTATTACTGCTAGCCGAAGAGTCTCTAGACCATTGCCTGCAGATGGGGGTAACAACAGTGAATGAGAGTGAAGGGCAGCTTCTCGTTAGAAGGAGAGGACTTGTCTGGCAATCATCCAGCCTTGCCTGATGACCCTGTCTCTGGAGGCTGTGGATCTGCAACCACCGGCAAACAGTGGACAAGGATGGCATCTCAAATAGGAAGTGTGGCTGCATGATGACAAGGGCTAGGCAAGAGGATCCGGTTACCCTGGCAACAGACATGCTGATTTGTTTCAGAAGAAGGAGTGTTGCAAGATAAGTAAAGAAACGATGGTCAACCTTGTCTGAGAAAACCTTAAGCCGAATTCATCAGTTCTGACACAGGCCATAAAGGTTGAGTGAATATGTCTATTGCATGTGATCAGTGTGTCATCAGTATTATAAAGGTCCATACAATGAGTGTCAGAGGAAAAACCAATGTGAAGGTCAACAGCCTTGTGGGGGATTGTCTGTAACTGAGTAAATTGTGATGAATACCGAATACACACGCATAGTAGATATATGGTAACGAGTGGCGCCCGACAGAGGTCTACAACACCTGCCACATTATCAGGTACCCTTGCTAAAATGAATCATTAGTGTTATTTTTTTCTTTCTTTCTAATAATTCAGCAAGTTCAAGACTTCCACTACATAAGACTTCCCCCCCGGACGCATGAATATTCTATGCAAAGAGTTAAGAGCTTTGTGGGGGAAATTTCTGTAAATTCTGTAATTTCTTGCCAGATACTCTTCTCCACTTCCCCATTTTGTGCTTATTTTACCCCCAAGTCCTCAGAGAAACAATGCAATCGATTCTCCCTCCTGCAAGGATGTGCTAACTAGGTCTTGGCTGGCGAGGATCCCATAAGAGGGAGAGTGCAGAGCCTGGATTGCAATGCTCTCCATTTCATTAAAGGACACCAGGGGTTAGTGAGAGTCTGTGTTAGTCTGCTGTCAGGCTGGCCAAATAATGTGGTCTCTTTGTTTTTTTTGTTTTTTTCAATGCAACCTGAACCTGACATTACGCCCGTTCTTTCCTAGCGTGGAGACTGCAAATCCATACTCTGCTGCCAGGCTCCCTCCCGAATCTGCCGCCGGGCTCCCTCGCAAATCCGCTGTCGGGCCCCCTCCTGAATCCGCTGTCGGGCTCCCTCCTGAATCCGCTGTCGGGCTCCCTCGTAAATCCGCTGTCGGGCTCCCTCGTAAATCCGCTGTCGGGCTCCCTCCTGAATCCGCTGTCGGGCTCCCTCCTGAATCCGCTGTCGGGCTCCCTCGCCAATCAATGTATCAATGGCTCTGGCTCAGTTGAAAAATAAAGAGTTGTATATGAATGCTACAGAGCATTCTTAAACTCTTTGATTGTTCATTGGAAATGGACAGGATTAAATGCTGCCAGATGGCTATTTGGTAAATACCCATGTTGTATGCGCTTGTCCAGGCTGAGAATTCATTAATGTTATGGTTATGGTTATGGTGTCACTCTGTAAATTATTACATGACATTTGTGTTGGAACTTATTGATGCACAGGAGAAAATTCCCCTGAAAACTGCTAACCAGGCAATTTTGTTGACTTTTTATATGATTAGCGGGTTTTCAAACCTATAGTTAACAATAAAGCCACCAATGTTCTCTCCAGGTTTATGTTCCTGTATCGTCCTCCCACATTGAAATACTCTCTTGGATAGATCACCTGAAGGCTCTCGGCGGTAATTGATGCCTTCGTCTCCTGGTGTCTGAGAGCCTTGTGCTGCCCTGCTCTTCCTCCTACCTCACATGTTACCTGAGATGAAGTCAGGCCTTTTCATGAAGGACCTACCAAACTCATCAGCTGACCACAGTTCACACAGGTCAGAGTGGAGGAGGGCACAGATGAGCAGGGGATGTAGGGAGAGGGTTTGAATCTTGGCTTGGGTTAATCGTACTGGACCTGTGACCAGAATGTGGTTGGTTCAAGGCTTAGCAGGCCCTGCTGTTGTACAATGTAGCTAAATGGTAGTTAAACTGAATTACTTAAATATACAGGGCGTAATAATAGAAAGGCTTGGTTGGGAAGTGTTGTCTGATGAGTAAATTCATTATAAATAATATTCACAGCATAATTTCAAAGAATTTGATCGATATTGTAATTCTCTCTACATTTCACTGAACAAATAGATAATCAGCCATTTTAGGTAAATGTCTCATTTTGATCTGAGTCAAAATATGATCTTTTTAAAATTTGAAGTATAAATTAAAAATTAGCTGTATGACAGAATCAGCAATGACAAAGTTATTCTCAGGGTGACCTAGAATAAAGTTAAGGAAAGTGAGAACGCTGACCTTGCGCTTGGACCTGCTACAGACGAGTGAGTGCACTGTATAAACGAGCAATGTTTTAGAACGACTCGACCTTAGAGAGGTCACCGCCTCGTGAGAGACAAAGAAAGAAACCAAGAAAGTGGAGCTGATAAAGTGGATTTCTGCAGTTGGTTACCATAGCGCTCATCGCGGCGCTACCCCACTCCCGTTGCTAAACAGCAGCCAAGTGTGATTTGTGTGATTACAATTAACCTTATGATAGCGTTATGTACTTGTGAAGTAATTATGTTTTAACCTTAATCTGCTTGTTCTTTTAGCGGTGTAACTTCTGTGCTATTCTTAACCTTAATCTGTTTTGGATGCAATCATAGACACACATCAATCCCAATTAGAGAGAACTGTCTGATGCTGTCTTTGATACAGCATTGAATAGAGTTACATTACAATATGATAAACATGCTTGTGTGGAGACAGCTGCAGACTTTAAAGACGATCAGTGATGTGTTTAATGTGACGATGCTGCCACACCAAGAATATCCAAACTAAATCAGTTTACCTCTAATCCAAAATACCTCCTCTCTGTGGCTCTGTATCCTGTAAGGATGAAAATCGACGGCATGATAATTACAAAAACAACAACATGCCATTGCTTGTTCTCAAAAAGGAAAAAAGAAAATGTAACAAAAGTATATAGAAATAGGTTAACGGACAATCTGTCTTTTCTCGCCAGCGTGTTGGAATTTTTAAAGTGCTGCTTTGGTGATAAATGTAATTTAGGAAGTTAAATATTTACAGGGCCAGAGGCTTCCCTGTGATATTTAAAAGCGAGCCTGTGTGATCTACACTCTAAACAAACGTAAATCCCCCTGCAAAGCACCTGCAGCCCATTTGCTCCATTGCAGGGGTGTGACAAAGATGCCGCTCGCCTCCCTGACCCCCTGACGTGAATTTATTACCAAGAGAAGATTGTTTGGGTTAGACAAGCTCCAGCGCTTCTCTCTGAAGATTATTTCATTTCGCTGCTCTTACGGTGCCTGTGAAGCAAGCCACCCTTTATTATCTTCACACTGCACAGTAACCTACACGCTCCCCAAAAAAATTAATGCCATTTACCACGCTGAGAAATTGAGGGAGAGAGAGCAGAGCATAACAACAGATAGGGGAGTTACCGTGTAATCTGCCCCAGAATGCTGTGCGTCGCCCTTGTGCTTGCTCTGAATTCCATTGATCTGTGCTTTTATGTTATATGTGATTGAAATGTCTGCATTGAGCAGAAATAAATAGTGGAATTACCACATGGTCATGTACCTGCATTGCTAAAAAAGTATGCCAAACTAATCTTCTGTTTTTTTTCCCCTTCTACTGGGGAGTTGGTTCACCAACAGTGATTCACCCACAGTTAGTCTCTATAGTTATTCAAAACTGTTAGTCTTAATAACTGATTTTTTTTTTTGCTTGAGTGGCCTGCACAGTTCCCAGACCCAAACCCAGTAGAGCATCATTGGGATGAGATGGAATTGACTGTTCGCAAGAGTGTATGTTCCATTTAACACTATTCCGAAATCTTTGCCGTATTTCATAAAGAGCCAAATACAAGAGATCGTAATGAGTATTACTCTCAAGGTAAGATGGCAATCCGATCTTCTGCCTGTATATTCAGATGTGATCCAGTGCGACAGTCAGAAACCCTGTGACTAATGACGCTCAGCACAGACATGGCAACTGTGGCGAACTCCAATAACGCCGTCCGCTAATTTACCGGTGGCAGCTACATGACTGACAGGCAGAAAATAAACAGTCAGGCCTCATGGAACTCGACACGTGCTCCCGCACGAGAATGTCAGGCAGGGCAATCTCTTGTCTAAAACAATTGGCCATTTGAATACCACTCTTTGAACGTGCGCCATATTGTTCAGAGTACCAAATTTTCATTTGTAGTTAGATACAAAAAGCAGAATGAATCTTTCCTGAACTCGATGTCACTGAAGCAATTAACCTTTCTTTTGGATCATGTTTTGACAGAATCGTCGTTCAGTTTTTGCTGACATATGTCACTCAGAAGCCCCTAAAGTAAATTAACATTGTAACACAGATGCAAGTGAAAGTGATACAGTTCCTCTAGAAAGAAAAGAGGAATTGTATCCGTTATAGATGGGGGGGGTGGGGGGGACACTTAAGTAAGAAAACAAAACCACAGAATAGATAAGAACTCCCAGTCGTTACTTCTGTGTTGACACAGATGTTGGATCCATCTGGAATCATTCTGTCACTTTGTTGCTGCCATCATCTCTCGGTAGTTACTCTCTTGTTTTATGTTTTTCACCCCCTCTGCGCAATCTCTCTCTGTATCACTGCTTCTGTTTTTTTTTTCTGAAGTGAGATCTTATTTAATGCAGGCCTCAGGAGAAGTCAGTTACAGTGAGAAAATTGTACTGGTGATGATGATTAGCACTGAGAACAAAGACTTTCTCTAGGCGGTCCGCACAATATTTTGATGTTGCCTTGACAGAAGACCCTGATTTTTAGAACTTTGAAACAGTTAAATGCAAAAAAAATAATTCTGCTGATTCTATGCCAGATTCCTTGACCGTGTTTGTCTTTTTTGTGTCCTATGTGATTTTCAAGTTTTGAGTTCATATTGATGGCTTATGTGGATAATAAGATCTTTACTTTAATGCAGATAAACTGATGAAGTAAATTATTATTTTATTCTGGTCACAGCCAGCTGAAAAATACTGTTTTTCCTTATCATCTTTAGGAATCAGCCTAGTACTGTAGTTTCCAGGAAATCCTGGGCTGAGTGCAATATCAGTGAGCAGTAGGTTGAGAAAACCAAGAGTTCTCTAGGTGCTAAAGTGATACAGGTGTTTGCACTGTGCATTCAGACCTGGGAAATATTAATCTTTCAGTCTACAAAAGCAGCAGATATCTGAATTTCAGGGCCCCTGGCGACCCAGGATTGCAATGCATGCTGAGGTACAGCAGACGATGGGGCAGCCTAAATAATCTCAACGTGTCCAATTTTCACTAATGCTGTTAGGAGGATCGAGGATGAAGGAGTGAGGTTTTAGTTTTGTATGCCAGAGCGTGCCTGTGTGTAAGTGAAGCAATAACCCTGCGGAACTAATGGTGTCTTGTGCTTGTAGCTTTGCTTTGCAGAATTAAGTCTATGTGAAAGAAAGAATTAGTGGAAGGTAATACACTTTACTTCAGATCTACACCTCTAGCCATTTCCGAAGACACATTTTAATACCTCTTTTATTTCATTTGATGGACGCTCTTCGCTGCCTGGTCAGAGCTGACAGTTGTGTCGCTTCTGAAACAGAACGACAGAGCGCAGTGAATTCTCAAAGTCTCGCTCAAGACATCTGTTGCATACATTTTCCAGTGCGCTGTATGCATAGCCGCCACAGCGCTTCACTGGGGCGCCGCAGAAGTCCTGTGCATGTTTTATTCTGCCAACATCAAAGGGGCGAGGGATGAATGTGGCATTGCATTTGTTCCTCTGCTGGTGCTCCCTCTGACTGCCTTTAATGTGCTGCCTTGGAGAGCGCCGCTCTTCCCCCCATATCAAAGTGCCTCGGAGAAAAATCAAGACGTGCCATTTAAACAGCAAGTCACAGAAAAAAGCATGTGCTTTGTCCCACGGGGCTTTCATTCGCTGTCAATGCCTACATGCATCTTATTATTAAGCGTACTGGGCCCTGGCGTTGGGGAGAGTTAGTGCAAGCAAAATGAGATATGAAACGTATTCTCACCCTGGAACAAAAAAATACTCTCCAGTGTAAGGCTACTAATAAAACAATATTCAAAACGTATTACCTGAACAATTAGTTTAACATTTAGAAATATATTCTGCTGCTAAAGGCAGTCAACAGTTGCCGAACAGGGGATTGCACAGGGGACTGCGAACCTATAAGGCAGGGAAGGATGGTGACGGAGCCGCTGGGTTTGGGGATCAGAATAATCTCCCTGTGTAAAATGGACATGGCACAAAACTGCCATTGCATTTTACTGGGGCTATAAGAGGAGATCTTGTGGTGCTTGGGTACCAGCTTGAAAGCCCATCCTCCAGGCTTTATTACGTTAGACTAAAACGAGCCACTTTCATGCTAAATCTGCTCGCACCCACTAAGTCCTGGAGAGAACGAGCTTTACCCTGTGATATTCAAAGCTCTGGCCTACTGCTCCTGCTTTGTAGCTTTGCCGACTCTTTTGTAGTTTTTTGAATCTCGCTCTCACAGAAAACAGGTCGCGCATTGTTCCTGTTAGATAGAGGCAAATTGCTCCAGCTCAAGCGATCGCCACTGAACTTGGTGCTGGAGAAAAAACGTGAGCAGGTAAAAAATGAGCTTTCCTGCTCGGAAAGAAAGAACCGT
>JAOYSI010010314.1:0-10435 GCA_025775065.1 Hiodon alosoides
GTTTTTCAAACACCCGTTTAAATGGTTTTTTTTTTTTTTTTTTCAACCCCCCCCCCCCCCCCCCCCGCCCGCACATGCCATGACATCAGGAAGTGCAGCCTGGGTCAGTACAAATGCCTCAGGGGATCCATGTATGTTGAATTCTGCCTTAGATGCTAGAAGCAGTTCCCAGGTCCCCCAGGAGTATTTAAGTCTGGTTTTAAATTGAATCAATCAGAAAACATACTGGACAGGTCTGGTGTGAGGGACCCAGTAGGGGAGGAGCATGCAATAAGTATAAAATCAGAGTTTCTATTTCAAGGAGACAGTTGCTTGAGCAGCGTCCATCACACCTGTCTGCCTGTTCCTCCCACCTCAAAGGTCATTATTATTCCCTGTTCCATGCTCAAGATCCTGTCCCCTATGTATGACAGCAGAATGTTGAAGTTTCAGGGACAAAGGTTTTAGTTTTGTTTTCCTTTGAAGCAGTGTCAGAGCCGATAGCAAAGAGTTCTGTCAGGACCCAGTGTCACGAGTCACTTGGTAAAATGTTATTTTATGCTCTTTTACTTTTGTCAAGTTAACTAATTCCTTTATTGTTCTCCTCCAAGGGCATGTTGAATGGATAGGACATGTCCTCTAGACAAGTCTTAAAGGGGAATTTAATGCATGCAATCATTAGAAATATAAAAAAATCCCACAATTTATAGCCAGAACATTTTTTTTCCATCGTTAGAATCCGGAAGTGATTTTCTGGGTATTTGTTTTCAAATAGAATATCACAAGGCACAGAATTCATTGCAACTGTAGAAAACTAGACACCGCTAGGTAGATGAAGCTTCTGGAGCTTTAAAGGGGTCAAAATTAAATCTTTAATTCTTGAATTCATTTGTCAATTCATTAATTTATTTTAATGTTTGCCAAATAATCTTTCAATTTCATATGCTTCATGATCTTTCAATTTTCTAAAGGTTGTCAAATCTTCCGTGGGGGCAGGTTTTGACCTTCACGTGGTACCTGTTTTGAGCCAATCAAACGTAAGAGGGTTTGTTGATGATGCTGTAATTTTGAAGCAAACATTGCTGTGGTGGTGGTTGAAGGGACAGTTGACTGGAAAAAATTTTCCTAGACCGTTTTGTATGGGGTGACTAGTGTAGGAATTCTGGTAATAATATCATTTTGTGACACTGCTTTTATTGCCACGAAATTGAAAAACACTATTCTTCTTTTCATGCAGTTTGCTTTCCATGTACGGAATTTAAAACACACATTTTATTTTTTTCATTTTATGGAACATAATAAGCGTTTCATAGCACTCTGTGTCATGAAATAATATATCACCTTACATGAGGCCCAATGCCAAATTCTCTTTAGAAGTTTAGACTGAATTTCCTATTGTTAACAAAGAGCTGGACATCTATTGAAAAGCCTTTTTTTGTGTGTATGAACAAATATATCAAATTAACTTAACTGAAGTTTGTATTTTGTACAGAGCCTTTTTGTCAAATATGTCTTAACTGGACGCTTAGACAAGCATTAAGTTTGGTTGTTTATCTTAGCTTGCAAACCAGCCACTTCTGCCTTAGTTACGTTTCTGTATTCGAATTATAGTTTGCTTGCTGTGTCTTCGCATATTTTGTTGACTATCAAAAAGATTCTCCCCGGTGACGAGCTGAAGTCTTTCAGACATGGCAAAATATGGATCTGCAAGCTGGACCTCCCTTTAAACTCACCCCAACAAGTGATTTTAAACTCTTGATAACAAACTCAAGATATGTTCTGTTAGATATATTCTAACAATATTCTGTCACACACAATGAACCAGCAAAGCCAACCAAAAGCATTACCCTTGACCCTTGAGCAGTGTATTGATCTACCGTTAATCAGGGCTGTCACATGTGATTTTCTCAAGATGCCAATATTATACCGTAATGATGCCACAACTGGAATATTTACCGCTGATTAAACTATAAGATAGAATTAAGATACAAATTGTCAACTACACCAAAAACGTTTGCTTACTATTAAAAATATAACTTAAGCTACATGAACAGTTAATGGGCAAGATCCAACATTATCTCCCACATTCCTTTTATTCTTTTTTTTATTCAATAATTATCCTTAAATCCACAGTATTATGTCAGTCTCCCAGTTTCAGCTTAGGTGAAGGTAATTAAGGATAAGACAAAGATTGAATTTGCCCTGATTCATAACCCTGCGGGAAGCCTGCCCTTAGTCAAGGTTAACTGAATGTGTCCGCGTTTAGCCAAAAATCAGGCAGGAGCACACAAGGGGGTAAAAGTATTAACAGCAGAGCCTAGTCTTTTTTCAACAAGGAAAAAATGGTACTACAGAATGGAAACGAGCATGAGGACCCTCATTTGAATAGGACTTTCTAGAAGGCTTGTAGGACACCTATTATGTGACTGGTATCTAGGGGATATGGCTAAAGGATGAGAACCAATCCCTCAACCACCTCACCACTATTCCATAATCCTCTGACCCTCTCTTGACACGTGACGCATAATTCTCGCCTTAATAAAATTACATTGGCCAGGAAAAGGACTGAGACTGGGCCTGTGCTGCAGGCATCCAGTGCATTCCATTCACACATTGCTCATTTCTTCGCACCGTTAACCGATCTTCTTATTCACACGCTGGTGACCTGAGACGAGCTTGACATGTGCTTGACAATGCAGAATTCCGCTGCAACATTCTGTCAAATGGGGGAAAAACCTGTCCAGGGTAGAAAAACGGTGTAATGATGTCAGGGCAGAAACACAGTCTTAAATAGTGATTAGTAATGAGTTAATTAATAAATAGTTTAACTTAGAGACATCAATTGCTAAGGCTTGTAGTGTCTTTACCCAGGGAGGATAAACAGAAACAGGGAAAAAAAACTAGCTGGTAATGAGGCTCTTAAGGGCTGTGGATCTTCTGGCAACATAGCAGAAGTATGGAGTCAGATTCTGAGAAGGGAGGCCTGACCTGCTCAAAGCCATTTAAATAGAAAAACTATAAAATTCAATATCATAATATTTTGCCTGTCATATAGGAAACATTTATTGTAGACCACCCCCATATAGCCTCAACCACCAGCACCTTGAGAAGACACAGTAGGATCTGATACAAATATAATGTTGTAGCGATGAAACAGTAGTTCACGCATTCACAGAAAGAGGGAAAGGGAAAGCTTAAAACAATGAGAAAGAAAGTATATGTAAAAAAGAAAGCATTTTAAAACATTAAACTCTTCATGTCAGTTTGATGGCTTAATCAGGCAATCAATAGCACTGTGCAGCCAAGGGAGCTTGGGATGAGAATAGCTGATGAAAAATGCATGAGGGCAGAGCTGTGCTGGGGTCCAGAGAATTAAGACCTGCTCTGCTACATTTGTTCAATATAAACAGGAAAAGCAAGCAAGCCACTTTTTGCCCTCAGTCGATATAGGCCATGGACCTAGGCATATGATCATATACCTATGGTTATCAGGTTACAGTATTGGTCTTGGTTTGGTGTTATTTCCCATGGTTTTGTTATCTCTTTTCCCTGTGCATGTGTGAAATTTTGAGTTTGATTCAGTTGGTAGAGTTTTCCCCCTTATAAAGGCAATGTGCACCTTTGTGCACTTTTGGTTGGCGAGGTTAAAGGCTGCTGTTGAGGCCCCCGGAGTCTCTAACTCTCTCTATTTCTTGGTGGTTTTGACGGCACCGCTTTTTGTTAACCAGTTTGTTTCGTTGTCTGTTTTTGTTGTAAAAGCTGCAGGGGACAGACACTTTTCAATTGTGCTGAAGACCCATGTTCTTTACCTGGCCAGTAGAAAGGGATAGTAACTCGTCAGAAGGAAGGTAAAGTGAGCGTACTTTTTATGCATTGTTAAGTATCTTTGTTTTTCCCAATCTTTCAACTTCATTAATTTTATTGTGTTAATAAACTTTAGATTATTTTTCTTTTCATACTTTGACTTGGTTTGATTTCTGGTGGTTTATACTATGTTTGCTATTTTCACCTGGTTATTGCAGTGCGGATGCAGTTTGGAACATAACAGTAGGAAAGTGTGGGGAAAAATAGCAAGAGATTAAATACCTGTCATTTTGTAAAACACATGCCCTCACACATATATCTTCTAACAACACCTCCAAGATCCCGAAGACGTTTCACTGGACCAAATTGAGTTTGAAACCATGTCCAAGTCTGGATGGCTCACATGGTAGTTGGCATGAAGCTTTCTGACATACAATGCACTTTCTACTGGGCCAACTATTATTTTCAAATGAAAAATCAAGGTAAGATCTTTTTCCATAAAAAAAACTTTAATGATTAATGATTATTCAATAAATGTGATTCATGTGTTCATTAGAACATTAGAAGAAATGGAATAAAATATTTTTGGAGGTTGATACAGATTATATTCCTGGTTTAAGGATGAATTGTTGTCTTTCTAAAACATAGAAACAAAGCATATTGGAAAATATGAAGTCCACATTACTCATTTATCTTCAAATGAATAGACACTATACTATATAGCACAGTATTATCTTAACATGGTAGACATTTTGGCAGTGTAAACCAGCGCCATATCAACCTCTACACAAAATAATTTATGGGTGAGAGCCTTTACGTATTGATTATTTTTTTAGACAGTTAGTGAGCCCTGAAATTTCTAATTTATCCACTCAAATTTCCCAGGATCCGGGAACAGACCTGTGGTGAATGGAACACTTTCAAACTACTTCAACTTCCGTCCAACTTTAAATTGAGAGTCAGAGAACAAATAGTACAGAACAAAGCAAATTACTAGGGTATTTCATATAGCCTGAAAAAGTCATAGAGCTTGGCATTAATAAAAATGGAACTTGTAAGTATGAATTTTAAGCAACCCAACTGTGAGGGTTTCAGGGATTGTTAAAAGCCAAGACTGAGTTCCACAGGGTACTTTCTCCACTGCGTAGCCTTTGACTGCATTTCTGGCTCCTGCTGACAGACTCATACATTACTAAGACATTTTTTTTATTTTTTTTTATATTTACTTCAGTGCCATAGCTAAAGTAGTTTTTTAGTAAGATTTTGTGAAAAACCTTGACATAACCTGACGGCGCATAAATACGCACACATAAAAACGCGCACACACAAACACACACATGCACTCATATGCACATACGCACACACAGCTATTCTTTTGCCTAGTGTAGTTCCTGATGAAGCCTGATTTGCCCTAACCCTAACCCAACTCATTCCAACCTAGTATGACGGGGAGGGGGTAAAAAATTAAAAACTACTACTACTAATGACATTGTTTCTTGGTCAAGACAAATCACTTCTCTGCTCAGTACATGGATAAAGGAGCATTGGTCTTCACCCATCATTATTCGCCATTCATCAATAATAAGCATTGCATCTGGGTGAGTACAAAGGTGGACTGTTTGAGTTCATGAATTGAGACGGAAGGTGAGAGAACGTTCTCCTTTTAAATGTGGCCCACAATCAACAAACCTCCACATCAATCCACATCAACGCTTCCCACAAACATCATACAGGTCCAAATCAGTGCCTCCCAAAAACACCATATCTCCCCAAATCAATGCCTCCCAAAAACACCATACCTATCCACATCAATGCATCCCACAAACACCATACCTCTCCACATCAATGCATCCCACAAACACCAAACCTCTCCAAATCAATGCCTCCCAAAAACACCGTACCTGTCCACATCAATGCATCCCACAAACACCATACCTCTCCACATCAGTGCATCCCACAAACACCAAACCTCTGCACATCAATGCCTCCCACAAACACCATACCTGTCCAAAGCCTACCAAAGTCCTGATGTACATTACTCTGGTTTCATTTACATTATATTTTGATTTACTGTCTCAATAGTTCTGTAAATAGTTCTGTCAGTAGTTCTGTCTAGAGACTGTCTCAATAGACTGTCTGCAATAGTTTGCAAGGATTCAGGAGGACAAACTCTGCTAGATAACGTGCTGAAATTTACTGCTTGCCATCCTACTATCCTTGCCTGGGCTTATCAACCTCCCTAACAACGAGAGACTCTGAACTTGACTGATGTGAGTTAATTGTATTGACACATCAGGTCTGAACCCCACATGGAACTCACTGTGATACTGCAGATATTGATTGGATGTGTGGGCAAATCATTGGGCCTTCTCTCCAGCCTGTATTCGCACGTTGCCTAAAGCTGCCACACCACACAGGGAGACTCTAATCACACCAGTCAGAGCACATTTTCTGCTGGATGGGTTTCGCCATCCACCTGCAGGTTTTTTAACATTACTTTTCACTTCAAGCCATTTCTTTAGCAGAGTATATCGAGAACACACAATGGGTTTTTTTCACAAAGTTTAATAACATTTAATTTTACCTTGATCAGGGACCTTGGTTCTCAAGGGACAAATTGTGGGTGTCAAGTGAGAATTAATAAGGATGACACAACGACAAACATAACTTTTGATGAATCCAACACAGTAAAGCAATGTACCATAAACTTATTAGAATTCTCAACCTCTTCACGGATGGTCCAAATAGATGTATAACAATTCATTTAGAGAATGAACTAATCCTTGTTATTGGGGGGGACAGCAATATAACTAAGATTAATTGGACCAAATAAATGAATAAAAGCCTGGCCTTGAGGCAGAATAGTTCATCTGCCGGTGTTAAACCTGAGTAAATCTGGCCTCGCCCTTGTGTTCAGGCACGATCAAAATAACATCACATTGGGCACAGCCTTAATCCATCTTCCTATCCTCAGCACCCAGGTACAGAAACATGACAGAGGAATGAAGCCATTTCAAGTTAAACCAGGGGAAAATCTGGCCTTCATCCCATGTATAATAATTTTACCCGACACAATATTTTGGTGGACAGCGGAACCGATTGCACCTTTCAGACAATTCAATTCCCACCTTAAAGCCCCCCCTCCCCGAAAAACCCAATAACTAGAAAACCTTAACCTAATACACTTCTAATCAATCCCTTCTATTATATTGGGACCCTTCAGATGAAAGGCTTATACTAGGTCTGGCTGAAGGTGCTGATAGGCTTGCTAAAATGTCAGGGTCCCGGAAAATACAACGTGTGGATCATGAAGCTTGGCTCTGATTCAGGGATTATGCAAGGATAGCCTGTGCCATTGTGATATTTGATATTTACAACCTGCCCCTCATGCTTTAAAAACTAACCTGTACTGTTAGGGTGATATCAGGTAAGACTCGCTAAATACTTTCACCGCAGAGTACCCCAGAGCAGATGACCGACAATGGAATTAAACAATTGTGCAACACACTTGCGTAATAATGGAGCGGGTAAGTGGTTAAGATACCGGGCTTGCAACTAATTTTTTGCAGCTTTAAGTCCAAATTACATTTCTTTAGTTGGCATGTAGTGGTTAAAGTGTGAGTTTGATCATTTACTCTAGATAACACTTGTCAAAGCGTTAAACAAAGTGTCAAACATAAACATAATCGATATTTCGTCTAAATAAACAATAAATACTCAAAGCCAATTCTTATGTAGATCCATTCCTTACAGGCTTCTCATTAACAAAAACCATTTTATTGGACTGCCACCTAAACTATCTTATAGTCTAAACCAGATAAACCCACCCACCTAGCGAAGACTATTCTAATTCATGTACACTGAGCTTATGACAGTGACATCACTGCGCAGAAAACCAGTGGCGCTGTGATCTGTAATCTTCCAGATAGGAAAAAAGGAGAAATATCCCATCACAAAGACACAAAAAAAGGTAGCTTTTGTCCTGATTTTTCATTTCTAAGAAATGTCTGTGTGCAGAAACACAGAAAACGTGCGGCCTAAATCCCAGGATAAAGCTGAGCAAGTAAGTGCTATTTATGCTCTGAAACAAGGACAGGTAGTTTTAAGCAGACAGAATCAATACTGGGACTAAAGGCTAACGAGTGAGTATTAATGGCTCAGAATTATAGGCGAGACAACTGCTTTCTTTGAAGGATGGCTGAAAAAACAGGTTGACAAGGAGAAGTGAGTTTTAAAACAAATACTAAAGATCAGTCGTTGAGATGGAAATGAATCACAACCCCACAGACATTTTATGAAATGTTCAGAATGTTGCCTACAATTATCTCTTGATAATTGACACAGATATCAGGAGGCCCATGTCTACCAATACGCCAATGCTTTCCCCAATATTCCAATTAAATGTAATGCAACCACTCACTTCAAAAATTCAGACCTTGATGACTTTTTAAACTGCTGCAAGCCTGCAGCTGATTCTGTACACTGGGTACACATTTGGAGAAGGACACTACAAAGTTCTGAAAGTAAAAGGAAAGAAATTATATATACAGCAGGAAATTAAATCATGTGCTAGTTCCTGGAGAATGAGTGACAAAGAATATGGAGTGCCTGGGACAGGAGAGAAAATAGGGGCCCCACTCAAGTTTTAATGTATTTGGGTGGTTGTTTAGAGGTGTGACATAAAGAAATATACCCGTTGTTCTTTGATCTGCTGAGGCAGATGTGAAAAGTCTCTTGAAAAGCAATCTTTTCTTTGTTAAGGTGCACCTGAATTGGCAGCTTGCAGCACCCATATGTTTCACATTGGCACTTGGTATGAAAGGCAAAGACAGTGGAAATGAATCGACTTATTACAGGGATGGAGAGGAACCTTTTCAAAAATTTATAGAAAACAGTAGTATCTGACTTTATGTTTCAACAGATCTTTGCAGAATCAACATCTAATTGAGCAGTCTCTGCACCAGTAGGACACATTTAAAAAGGTATTTTTCTATTTTCTATTTCTATTTATTTTTTATACAAAACAGCAGCCTCTTCGTTGATTTAACCTTAATCTTCTAAACTCTGGGACACAACATAGGATGTCGGGACACAACATAAGAAAAATACTTGGTAGACTTCTATTTGTCAACACTGCAACTCTAATCACTTGCCGTACACTACTGGTTCATGGTCAAACACAAATGTATCAATGTCATTTTCCATTGAGGATTATAGAGAGTTTTTTATATTAAAGAGAAAATAAGGATTTATAGAGAGATCTTAAAAAGGCTAGTTCATTGTTTTTCTTTGCTGTAATAGTCATCCACTACAATCTGTCTTTAAAAATACTTTCAAAGGAATAGCGATCACTAGGCACCAATTTAACGAATACCATTCATACCATGAAGGCCTGAAAAGCACACGTATTTTGTATTTTTCTTGCTTACTGTATCTAAATTGCTTAGAATATGTGTCATGTGTGTTAGTGTACAAACATTCAAAAAAGATTGCATTTGCCATTTACAAACCCCATGCGGTACTAACTCTTGGGGAAATGTTCATATCCATATTATCCTGCATGTGTTGGACCAGTGATATTTTAAATTTTTCAATTTTTTTAGTGATCAAGACTAGGAACTGGGGAAGCAGGACAGGGGGGGAGGACAAGTGAACCACATTCTTAAATCTTTCACCTCAGTTAATTCATCCCTGTAAATCAGAGAATTGGTTTCACCTCAGACACATGTGAGTTAATCTCTGTAAGTCAGTGAACTGGTTTCACCTCAGATACTTATATGTTTTTAAGGGATTGGTTTGTTTTTTTCAAGTCAGTTTATAAACGTCAGTTAATATCGTGTCATTTGCACATTATAATTGGGAGAGCAGAGTGGTGGCACAGACCTCCGGACTGGTGTGGTTAAGCATTGGCAGGTGTTATCGTGGTCTGTTGGTATCCAGCGGATCCAGTCAGTTTACTGGATGCCTGGAAGACTAACAGTGCCGTTGGGAGGATTGTGGCTCTCCTCCAAAGTGATTCATAACAAGGGGCCAAGATGTATTAATGCAATTTGGCATGAAGAAGGAGGGGAAGTGGTGAATCCAAATTTATGAAATAAATGAATAAATAAAGATGAATAATTGTTGAAGGTTATCTTACAGATGTGGACATTGAAGTGTTTAAAACGCGTGAAAAAATGCTAAAAAGGTCCAATATTGAGCAATATTCTTAGTAGTAAAATTGGTGTGCCTCTCTATTATTTGAATTATTTTGTTTCCTTGATTCCTCTTTACCCGCTGATACTGGGGCATTGTAACTAGACAGTTAATTGAAGGACATCCCTAAACGGTTTCAAGCATGATAACGAATCAAAATGTTCCCTGAGTCCAATATCAAACAGGCCTGGCAGTCAACATTTATCAGAGGAATCAAATTCGATACCCCCTCCTCCTTCTAACCAACACACATACCTACCCTCCCCCACTCTCCAGCACACAGCAGCTCTTTGAAGTTAGAAGAATGCAGGATCACAAATTACCCAAGAGACACTTCTGATAGTCTTTGAACCCCTCCTTTGATACTGATGCCCCCACCCCATTGCTCTCTCTCTCTCTCTCTCTCTCTCTCTCTCTCTCGCTCTCTCTCTCGCTCTGTCTCTCTCTCTCTCAAACG
>JAOYSI010010315.1:0-10435 GCA_025775065.1 Hiodon alosoides
CTGCCTAGTGAGAATAACGATTAAAGTTTAATCTGTCAGGCGGATCATCACCTACATTTAGGCTGGTGCTGGAGACTAAGGCTGGGGCCAATTAAATTCTTTGACAAACCCACTAATTACATCTCAGATAATTCTATTTAATAGCTATTTATTTTTATGAGTAGCAGAAATCAGATACTTACTATACTATGGAATACAATTTTATTAAATGCGATTAGCGGGTGGTCAAAGCTTTGATTAGGTCCCAAAAGACATTTGAAAAAAACATTCCTGGAATAGCAATGTTATCCACAGTCTTCCGAGATGGGTCTGACTGACTAAACGCAGAGCTTGAGTGTAAATAGCATTAATACGGCATTTACTGAAGTTATACGCCATTCGTACAACTAAGTGTGCTTAGAAAAAAAACCTTTTGAATAATTACCTCTGAAAATAGGGCAGCGCAACCTGTTTACCCAAACTGCCTGGCAGTACAGAAGACTCTCAGTAGACTTCATCGTCTTTTGAGCCTAGCGACTTGATTTTAATTCCAGTGCTAAAATAGTGCGTTAAACTGGTGATGACACTCTAAGAGAGCACACATAAGGAAGAGCAGGGAATTGATGGGTAGCCACTAAACATCCTTTAGATTAATTGATGATATTTCAGATGGGTGCTTTTAGGGAACAAAAGCACTCATCACCCGCTGAAATGACCCCTTACACAAACCCATGATTAATTTGGGTTTATTACTGGAATAAAATTGATCTGGAACTACCAGAAATATCTTTTAAAGATTTGGTAACCACCATATGGACATGCAGAGGGGCGCACACACACACACACACACACACACACACACTAATATAAACCTCTTCCGATAGATGACCTGAGCTGATTTATGGTCACTGTGAGGAAAAATACAAAGTGCAGCCATAGTGTTAATCTCCTCTGGGTCGATTCCCTTAACGTGCCTGGTGATAACTCAAACTATTCCACATTTTAATGACTGCTAAGTAAGTGTTCAAGTGAGCAGAAAACTTTAGAGCGAGAATGAAAGGTAACATCCCATGCTGTTATACACCCTCACATTTTCAAAGGTTTCAAGAGTTTCTCTCTTCTACTATTTCTTAGATCCACTAGTCATGCCACACAAAACAAGGCCCCCTGTCAGACCATTTCCCTGGCTTGGTGGCACTTTAATGGAACTTTACAGATAGACCTCCACTGTTCACTTGACTGGCCCTGCTAGCGCCCAATTACAGCGTCAATGTACGGGACAGGAACAAAGACTTCCAAGTCACGTCCCATTTCGCTGTTACGGCAAACAGTAACACTTTTATTATCAGGCAATGAAGAGAGTGGGTGTGAAGTGCACTTGGATTTAAGACAGGCGCAGGAAATGACACCTCTGGTCAATAAATTGTGCGCAACAGTCAAATGGATCCCTGACGTCTTTAATGGCAAACCATTACCTCCTCACAACCAAAAATATTAGCATTTAAAAAAAATTTTTTAGATCGAGTGCGTAATATCTTGTTCTGTAGTTTTGGCTTTATTCACATGTATTTTTGTGCATGTACAATTTCCTTTGATAAACGTTTCTACAAAATAGAAATCTGAAGGACATTCATTTATGGAGAGAAATATATTTTTTTCGCTATAATTAAAAATGTTATGATTGCAAAGACGAATTACATTATACTTGTTTCGAGAGAAAAAATAAATATCACCAGATTTCTATGACATAAAAACTGAAAACAAATTTCAGGAAATTTTTAACCGACTAGTTTGATTGTGTTTCCACTGAATAATATCTTACATGTTAGGGTAATAAATAGTGATCCAGTGGCTAATTAGCTTATACACAGCTCACCTCTTCAAAGGCAATTCATTAGGCAGTGCTATATAAACAAATGTGCAGCCAATCCCTAGTGTGAAACACGGCCTTTCTTCAAAAGCAGATTAAAAATATATATGAAGGTTTCAGATCTGAAATCATCTCAATCATGTCTCTTACCAGATTACTGAAGCTCCAAAGCAACTCAGAAAGCTTGTAATTGTACCAGATACAACCAGATATTACCTACCTCACTGGTACAAAAGCCTTGGAATTTAAACCAGACCTTTCTCTTTCTTCTCCAAGCTTACCCACCTTAACCACTAGACACCACCATCGTCTTATAGTGCATATGCATAATGTTTTTGGGAAGTGATAGGCTTCATGATATTAAACAAGTCTGAGTAAAAATAAACACACACACACACACACACACACACACACACACACACACACCCAATCATGATTAACTCCTAACTGACCATTAATTGCCAGTCCAATTATGATTAAGACTTTAAATATGGACATTCAAGTATAATTATTATAATTGGAGATACATTTGAATTATTTCATATAATGCTCTACTGTCTACAGAAACATGTATATGATCCTACATGGGGTGTTTAAATAAAATTTTTTGTATGACAGAAATTCTTTGTTTTGAGTGCAATTTCCCTTTCTGAACAAAGGGGGGAAAAAACTGCAAAATGAACAAATTGCTGGTTAGATGAGGGTACACTGTACTTAAAATGACATCGAACGTGGCGTTAAAAACATACAGAAGAGAGGATCTTCAAAGAATGAGTGTTCAACTCTCCTTTAAATTTCTTGATTTTCTCCTATTATCACTTATGATTATACACCAAGACAATAAAAATATCTATCTTTGTGATCAGAAAGATTTCCCTTTAAGAAGTTTTCCTGTGATCAGTCAGAAGAGTATATGTACAAACGTGTTTCTTAGAAACTAGAATAAAAATCATTTTGGTCAAAATCAATCCTTGTTCTATCAGTTTTCTCAGATCTCGATACCTTATGAGGTATGAGGTCGAATCGACACAATTTATACAATATCACACACATAATCTGGCATTTAAAGAAAAAAATCATAATGGACGCTTTGCTTCATTTCCTTCACTGTCGAACCAAAAATGTCACTAAAAGACAATTTAGCTGTGGAAGATTTGTAATTAGTTGGTTGATGGCGCTGATTCGGAACACTAAATAAAGGCAGTGAACCTCCCTGTGTCTGAGCACTCCTGGGTCAAGCTTTTCAGCAGGCGCCCCTAACAGGCTAGCCAGCAGAGAGGTGCATGATGTTAAAATATCGATTTGTAAACGCCATGAATACTTTTCAGGTATTACCAGCCAAAGTATGAGTTTAAAACTGAATGTGTGATTATCTGAAAATAGGGTCAAAGTCTATCTCACATCCTCTTCTGTGTAAAATTAGGGATGAGTGCTAAAAGAACATAAAGGTGTTTGCAAAAATATATTATCGGTGGAGGTGATGCTATACATTTTTTACAAGAAGCCAATCTATCCCTTGTACAGCTCAATATAAATCAAATTACCCAGCTACAGTGCTGTCAGTTACTATAGTAATTAAATGACGGTAGCCCTCCCCTGGGCTGTGGAGACATAAAGATAAGAAAAGGGAACGGTCAGATTGTATTTACTCTCGCATTTTTTCTACCACAATGAAATATTGACTATTTCTAGCAGATAGTCCTCTGTTTCCTTGGCATAGGGGTTTGATTCATTTGTTTTTTTAAATAGGAAATACAAGAGGGCGCTCATATATCTTAAGAATTTTTTTCTCAGCTGGTCACAATTAATGAAAACAGTGAAACAATGAAAATTTCAGAGTTTTCAATTAAAACTTAATTAAATGTATTCAACTTTGCCTTGTCCAGGGGTGCATCACAAAAATGGTCTGTACCATTTTTTGCACAATTTCATTCAACAAGCTTAGATAATTGCGATATTATTTCGAATTTAAGAACTGGGTATTGACCCGGTCATGACCAATTCTTACGACTGGGACTGGCATAGTACCTGAAATACATTATATACACTTGGGAACTTAATATAATGTTCATAAAGTCAGTAATACAGAATATCTGTCTATAATAGCAATGTAAATTTTGTTTCGCCTGCTACACAGTTCACTGGCGAACCCTCTTAGCAAGCTATATCAGTACAATGATTGCAATCATAGAAAGCCTCTCCGAAAACACAGATATGATGGCTTGCAGCATCTTTGAAGGTTTTGAGAAGTACAACTGTGAGACAGAAATAGCACATAGAAAAAGACAGTGATTGTGTTCAAATCCGTTTCTTGAGGTCTTACCATGTGCCCCTTTTCCCATTAACAGACAGAGATTTTTGTGGACATGCTTTTACTCTCGAATTGGTCAAAAAAGGTAAACCAAGTTTAGGACCTCTTCTCATTGTTGAAGCGAATTTGACTGCCGCCCTGCCTGAAAATTTAGATGAACCAAATACAGCCTAGGTTATTTCCTCTCGCCAAGTGTGAACCTTGGCAGTAGAACACAATGAGTTGGAGGATTTTCCCATGATCCCAAAAAGGGTTGGGCATTCGCATTTTATAGTGTCGACTCGATACAATTCAGTGTTGAGTTGATAAAGTTCAGTGCTGAGTTGATAAAATTCAGGGAAATGGCATTGATTGACTAAAGGGATTTTTTTTGGAAGTGTCACTGGCACCCAGAGAGGAATTGTCACTGGTCATTAGAGAGGAAGTGTCACTGGTCATTTGAGAGGAAACGTCATTAGAGAGGAAGCGTCACTGTAGAGGAAGTGTCACTGGACCTCAGAGAGGAAGTGTCACTGGTCATTGGAGAGGAAGTGTCACTGGAGAGGAAGAGTCACTGGTCATTTGAGAGGAAGCGTCACTGGAGAGGAAGTGTCACTGGTCATTTGAGAGGAAGCATCACTGGAGAGGAAGCGTCACTGGTCATTTGAGAGGAAGCATCACTGGAGAGGAATTGTCACTGGTCATTAGAGAGGAAGTGTCACTGGTCATTTGAGAGGAAACGTCACTGGAGAGAAAGTGTCACTGGTTATTTGAGAGGAAGCATCACTGGAGAGGAAGCGTCACTGGTCCTCAGAGAAGAATTGTCATTGGCAAAACAGCGGTGCCCATGTTTCCCGTTGGGTGAAACACAGGTCTCCTCTGAATATTTATAGTGCCGCTGTGTTCAGCTCAACGAGCCCTCGATTACCTTTAGACATGTTAGCACCATTGCCTCTTTATACTGTCACTACAGCTCAATGGCAGAGACCAAAAGGGAAAAACCACGTTGCTTTGAAGCCCAAAAAATGTACAAAAAAAAAAAGTATGCACCTGTATGTTTTGTACAAGTGTTAGCTTCCAAAAAAACAAAATACTATAATAATTCAAAGAACAAGAATATCTACCAAGATTTAATTATTTAAATAAATCTAAAGAAAAATCAGACGTTGCCTACAGCCATTTAAACCACTTCTCCTTCAGGGTCAACGTAATTATTGGATTTGAACATTTTCTCTGTGTGACATATGAGATTACAGTGTAGACAATTTGTTCAGTAGGCAGGTACAATATCAATGCTCACTAAGCGTTGAGAAAAATACCTGCACAGCGAAAACATTAAGACAACCATGACAACACCAAGGAGGAGAAACAAAAAAGTGAAGATGTAAATTAACAATTCACAAAAAATTTGTTATCATTTTTCCATTTGAACCATTCTTGTTCTTCTTCCAAAGCATTATTCATGTCACTGTTTCTGTCTATATTTGGTTTATTTTTGTTGCTTCATGAAAATAATGCTAACCACATATGATATATCTATCCTTTTAGTGTTTCGTTTTTCTGAAGGAAAATTAATTTAAATAAAAAGAATGTGAAAAGGAAAGACTGCCCCCTCTTTAACCACGCTAAGCAAGGCATGCCGTTTCCACGGTTTCAAAGGTTCATGAATTTATTTACAGCTCTCTATATTTTAGTCATCAAGGTTGATTTATTAGGCTGTTATTATATGAAAGACAACATGAAAATTCCATCAAAATTAAAAAAATATATATTACAGGCATAATATATCCCTGTATGAATTCAAAGGTTTCCTACTACATTATGTATATGTATATATATATATATTTTCCTTTTTCATTTCTCAATTTAACCCACAGAAAATCATCTATGAATAAAATTGCGAAATGAAAGCTTCTGTAGCAGAACAAAAACTACACGACAGCTGTACCCAACCTCCCAACACTAAGAATAACAGAAACGAACATAAGCTTATATAAGGGTACATATGGGTTTGGTGAGAAATGCCATTTGTAATACTTGTCCAGTCACAGCACTCTAGTTCACATTAAATCCTCAGTTCAACCCAATCACGGTGATCCACTACAGAAAAACAACCCCCCCCCCCCCAAAACAACAACAATAACACAGCAACATCCCCAGCAGAATAACGGGAAGACAAATGGGAAAAACACAGTGTGCAAGAAACCATTTTTTAGTGGAACTGGAAGGAGCACGGTAAACAGGTTATCGCTGTCACAGATTGATATCAGATGTTGCCCCAGATCCGCCGCCCGCACCCCCTGGCACGGAGACCTCTGCTTTTGAACTCCCCTTTCGGCGCTGAACCCGGGGATGCGGCCAGGCGCACAGCGGCCGTAAAGACGTTATCGGCTCTGCCCGGGAAAGCGGGGCATTGGCAAGGTGACTCACCGGCAATCTGCCCCACCGGTGGACCGCAGAGGCTCCGAAACCTCTCAGTCCGCGATTGCACCCCGATCCCCGTGGAGGGTAAAAAAAAAAACACACACACCCCACAGCCCAGATTCCCAGATTAATCCATTACTGTCTGCTTGTATCAGAGTCACAGGGGCGACTGGGGGAAGAGAGCGTGCTTCACATTCTCACATTTAGATACCAGCCAGTACAGAATGACTGTCAATGACTGATGGGACACATAGCATCGACGTGATAAAAGAGGTGAGGGAAGAAAAAATTGTACAGGACGTTTATTTTTGAATTTTTTTCCTTCTGCTTGCCGGAGGATTTCAGCGAACGCTCTCGGGTCAAACTCTGATATTGAGCCAGCCTTGAGATCCGACACTGACAGGATGACAGAAAAAAGAGAAGGGGAGAGATAAGTGTAGGTAAATAAATAAAGAGCCAGGGACAGGAGTTTTGGAGTAGTTTTCGGAGTGAAATGAAGGAACAGCTGAGGAAAATTTCCAGGGATGGGAATTATCATCACCTTACTTCAGTAGGTGAGGATAATGAAACACCCACTCAAACTCAAAGGTTCGACTGGCAGAAATACAATCTTAGAGTAATAATTGCAGCTATTCATCCAGGATGTGTGCTCTCTTACTATAATGATACTAATGCATTCCGGTATTTTAAATGTGACTGTTTCTTTGGTGTTATGCATGGTCTAATGTATAATATATAATCAATTTCAACAGTAATTTTGAAGTTGTGATGCAGTATTTGTTTATTCACATGGAAAGTGCCAACAAGGGAACTGTGATGACATTTGAGTTGTTTATAATATAAACTCCATATATTTAAAAAAAAATAACATTCAGTGAACAAATGTGGTGTGTTGGTACATGTATATGTTTCTGTGTATCCTTATTTGTAAAAAATATACACAAAACATTGTTAACAAGATTGAAAGGAGAATTTCGTCATATTAAACACATCCAACTAAGGAGAGTCTGCTAGGATTACTTGCTGTGTTTAAACAACACCGCCACATTAAGGTCAGTCAAGAACGCTGTCTTTTAAATTTTAACTGTTCACAAAATGCAGTTAATCAATTAATATGCCTCACAGTTTCAAGCATTTGCGTAATACTTCCCAGACAGATATGGAAGGGTAAAAAAAATATCATCAGTCATAATTAGCCGTCATCTGGCTAAATTATTCAATTTATTTATTTAGCTTCCTCTCTAAATTCCCACATATTCTAGGAACAGGGTTGCATTGCAGTCACCAGTTTTAGAAATTCACAGTAAGCACTGAGTTACAGCACGTGGATGCCAGGATCATCAACAATTTACTCAGATCCTCTACCACTGTTTTCTGCCCTTATACAAACTTGGACTGTCATCACTGCAGCTTAGTCCACGGAGAAACCAATCTTGTCACTCTCTAGTTCTTATGTGATTCTTCCGCAACATGCGATCAGAACGACTAAAACTCAAACCGGGCAAGAGCCGGTGTAGAACCTAATCTGTTTGATGGTTTATCGTAACTGATGGTTTATCTTCCTCTCTAAACACCCATAAAGAGAGAAAGAAAATCTGACCGTTTGTCCTGTCGGGCTTATATGAATTTTTATGTTCTCTTTTCATTTATTCATAAATGCACCTAAAGCCACCGACACAGCATGAAATACTGATGAGCACTGAGAGGAAATTGTTCCTAATATGAAAACCGAACAGGGAACGGGGGCTTTATTCAGAGAGAGATTGTATCCTAATACATCGGTAGAATGTTGGTGGCCTGTCTCCGGCTGTTGCCTCCCATTGTAATGTAAAGCAGGCATTCAGAAAGTACACAAGATCTGATCTAAATGGTTGGACATTGCTTCTGTGCAGCAGAAGTCATTACAGTAAGTGTCAGGAAGATTACATTCATATCCAGTAACAAAATGTCCCAGATATGCATGGTTACTATGTTGTATTTAATCAGTTCGCACTGGGGCTGCCTATTAGAAATATATTTTTCACTATTTGATCCACAAATGCTATCAAATCGCAGTCACACATGATATTTCATAAAAATGTCAATACTAATTACAAACATGTTTTCGCTATGAAAGATTGATTCAAATCAACACAGCAATATGTGAAATTCTAAAGCAACAAGGGAGATCAAACGCTGCAACTCATAACCTGGTGTAATGTGCACAAAACCTGGAAGACAGTAATATGATCTGATGAGTTGTCTTTTACTCTTTTTCCTACATCTGAATGGGTTCATATTCGGAGAAAAGCAAAGGAATTTTTCAAACCACAATGCCTATTCCCAACCGTCGATGAGGGTCGATCTTTTATGAAATGGTCGGCCATCTTGTGGGAGTCACTGGGTCAGGTTATTATTTTGCATGGTAGAATTACAGCCAAGGAATACAAAGCCATTTTAGGCAACCTGGTGCCGCCCATCGCACGAACATTGCTTCCTCAAGGTGTCCCTCATATTTCAAGGTGATAACTCCCCTATACACACTGCTGAATGGATTAAAGAGTGGTTGCATTAACACCAAGATGAAATCAAACACTTTCCATGGGCTCCCCCAATCACCAGGTCGAAACTTCATTGAATAATTATGGTGAGGTCTGAAACGTAGAGTGTGAAGTAGATGTTACCGTGTTATAACTATGTTAACCGTGTTCCACCATGTTACAGGCTATATATTGGGAGATTTATCGATCTATAACTATTTTCTGTCGTCAATCTAAACAAACAATCACACAAAACTATCTATATGTGGCTGGGAATGAAACAGCTTTCTGTTGTGTCGACTAACCTTCGATGACCATCAGAGTTCCAGCAGCTAGAACTCGAGTGTGTTAAAAACACCCACGAAAGCCAGCCAAAATCTCCAAGACTGGCTGCATGCAATTACCTGTTTAGTGTGTGGGTCTGCCTCAGGGATTATCTCTAAATAAATTGAAACATGGACATTTCACTTCCAAGCATGCAAACAATTACAGTCCCTTATCTGCACAAGAGAAGGACAAATTGCATTTCTGAAGAAGAAAGGGGTCTTTAATGTGGTCCTTGCAGGCCACAGTGCTTGAGTTTTCATTTCACTTGGTCCCTTAACAGTTTATTTGAAACTAATATTTACAATGGAAATTATCTCAATTATTGCAAGTGAATTCAGATTTACAAAATATTGCTTGTAATTTTTTATAAAATCCTGCAATTGCAATGTCCTTTCTAAAAGCTCCAACAAACAATTTCTTTAAATGTCACCCGGAGAATTAAAAGGCTCATGACATAGTCTGACCCCCCAAATTACCCCCAAAACTGCTGCATTCAGCCAGTAGCATTCTCCATCGAAACAATACACATCACCATCAAAGTTCAGTTGAATGTTAATACGTGGCTGAGTCTCTTTTTTCAATGTTAGACTCCCTTGACCTTTGCCAACCAGATGGTTCCGACCACGCTGCACTGGAAGGCGGTCAGGCAGCGGTTTTATCGATACTGTCCAACAGCACCATGTCAAAATCTGCACTGCCTATCTGAGGCAACATCTATTTAAAAATAGATCAAACACAACAAAAACAGAGATTCAAATCCCATGAATCTGTCAAATCCCAGACAATAAAAATTCGGTTTTGGGGTTTTTTGGACCAGAGAATGCCAATGGTTTGTGCAACAGGGAAAGAAATCAAAGCAGTGAAGTCCTTCTAGCCCCCAGGACCCATTGTGTTCCTGTTTCAATGATGACTGGTCGCAACGTGAGGCAAACTAATTGGCACCATGTTCTTGCCTGACGGAGTCACTGTGGAAACCGGGGGGGGGGGGGGGGGGGGGATCTCTGTCACAGAGTGACGCAGCGGTTA
>JAOYSI010010316.1:0-10435 GCA_025775065.1 Hiodon alosoides
TTGTGACCATCTCTCTCTCTCTCTTTCTCTCTCTCTCTCTCTCTCTCTCTCTCTCTCTCTCTCTCTCTCTCTCTCTCGCTCTCTCTCTCTCTCTCAAACCTGTTCTTCAAAGTGCCAGACTGTTAAACTAGAATAATATACGGAGGCAAACTTAAGAAGGCTCTGTGTCTTTGAGTGTGTTGATTTACTTTATCCTGAGGGAGACTCTCGTTAAGGGGCTCAAAGGCTGACGCTGCTTGTGTGATCACTTTAGGAGCGCTATAGGAAAGAGTCTTGGGTTGAGTCATTCAGCCGGACATTCATGGGGACTTGTGATTCACTTAGTCATGTGTGAGCAGATAAGTCACAATGTAGATTTGTCTGCATGCCTGTGTATGCCACGCATATTTCATGTTTTCTTCATAGAGAATGGATCAAGACAGTTTTCAACGGTGCACTGAAAAGTGTTCTTTTGCTACTCACAGAGGAGGTAATGAAATGTTCAGGACAATTTGAGACTGCTAGAATAACATTCTGAATTCCAGCTAATGCGTCATAAAAAATAATAAACAGCAATTAGTTTCAGTTCAATGAAGATTTTTAGATTACGTTAAACCAGTTGAATGCATAAAACGTATATAGGGATAATGTGAATTAAAGGGGCCAGAGTTTGGGGATATCTTTACCCATGGAATACATGGAGACAACCAAGATCCAATTCATTGGTCAAACCGGATATATAATGCTGAATCTTATACTTAAATTAATACTTTATTAATAACGGGTATTTTTCTCTAAAATTCACAGAGCTGTGGATTTTTTTTGGAAATGATGCTTCATTAACACTTATCTACGTATTTGCATATTAAAGACATTTTGTGGTATATTAAATCAGTGAGATAATAAACACTGGTGTCAGAAAGTGATTCATGATTCTGCATCCCCCAGGCAACATTTAAGGGGAGACAATTCTGTGAATGATTATTTATTTCAGCTCAACTGAACCATACAGTCCTTAAAGTGACACACTGTGACACATCTTTTTACAACGCTCAGAACAATGGTCTTCCTCACGGCTGCAAAAGTTGTAGTGGTTATGTACTGAGGTACTAGGAATTAGACTCAGTAATGAAAGTTTGCAGGATCAAATACCAGGAGGCTTAGTGCTGTGGTATCTATGCGGAATGTACTAAATCCAAATTGCTTCAGTAAATATCCAGCTACGCAAATGTTTAAAGCCTAGAACTGTAAGCCGTGCATTTGCTCTGGATAGGAATGTCTGCTAAGCAAATAAATAATGCAATGCACAATGTCATTCATTGTTTATTCAGTTGCTACTAGTGGAAAGCCTCATAACTGTATAGAGAGCTTGAGATGAGGTGCCCAGTATTCATCCTGTCAGGGTGTTTATGAACAGTATTGACGATCAGCGAGGCAGGGGAGGAGGGCATTGTACAATCTATCGCTGAGCCTTTTTGCTGCAGCACGATCAGCTGAGTACCGATTTTCTCTCTGCCCTTTAACTGCTCTAACTGTGGAGATCCTCTAGCTTCATCTTCTGAGCAGCCACATAATCCCAAATCGCTCACATCTCGTCTACCTTACACCACTTTTATCTGATGGAGGTCCAGTTATTCGTGACTTACTTTACTTAAAGCCCATCATCTCGCCGTGGGATCAGAGGCTGATGGCCGCCTCCGTCTCCTTTTTATTTATTTTCAGGTGTCCTCCCAGGCCTGACCTACTGCAGAAACAGACTCTGTTTCTCCTCCCTGCAAGTTTCCTTAACATAACTTAATTGGACATTGAATTGGATTATTAGTAATTTTATGATTGTTGAGATTGTCGATTTAGTTTTTTAATGCTAGTTAACTTCTACTGGCTAATCCCTAAGACTACACGGGCAGGAAAGCTCTGGAATCCGCAAATGCACTGTCAAAAAGTTTTTGTAACTCTGCAGCAAAGCCGTCATTGTCTCAGTAAGGAGACCTTTATAAGATTGTTTATAAGAGTCACTGTTGGAGCCACACAACACCTGAACAGCAAGCGAGAGTACTGAAAAATCGTCCTTCATTCTGCATCACTGAATTCATTTCTACTTATTTTACTACGCATACCATCATCTAATGACAACATGAGTCAGGGGTGGCATTTGTGGTATTTCATCTGCCAGTGATACGCTTGTGGTTTCTCTGAGCCGTATGTATGTTGTTGAGTATAAGTATGTTGAAATTAATCACACATCCAGATTCCTAATTTGCTGCAACTTGGCATACATTAAGGGTGTCATTTTGGGAGCTACACACCACATGTTTAAAGACACATGGTGTGATCTCCCACATATGTTTGAAGGAACAAAAATATAAGTAGGGAATGTAATCAGCTCATTCGGATTGTACTTCTAACCTGTTTAACGTTTGTAGAAAGTCAAAATGTCAAAATAGCTTTGAGTATATGTAATATTCTGTGTTTGTGTGAGATCAGCAAATCTATGACTACTATTATTTGATATTTCAAGACAGAAACAAAACTGAAAAAACTTTTCAAGAATAATCGCAGGTTATATGCAGGCATCCACTTCTGACTATGAGCGTAATTATAACCATAGCCGCAACCATAATTCTGGTCGTGTGGTAACATGCAACTTACAGTTACTGTAACTATAACTTTTATTATTATTGTTGTTGTTGTAGTTGTTGTTATTACTATTATTACCGTTGCGATTATGTTAGCAATTAAGCAACTTTGTGTGACTTTATTTTGTTGCTAAGACGCTGAGACACATAAAGTGTACCTATACATTGCAGGCACAATAAAACATGTATGAGCTTTAGGAATATAATTCTAAAGCTGAATAATTTAAAAAGAGCAGGCAAACAAGTGCGCAAACTTCCTACGTGAATGGATGATGGTTTTTAAAACCATGTTTGGGAAAACCCTTGCAAAACTGGGTCAAGTACCTCTCCCATTTCACATCTGGGCATGTTTCATGAATTTGAAAATGTACTTGGGCCGTGGGTCGGTCACACTAAATTGGAGGGATAACTGCCACGTTCGGTACATGAAAATAGTAGTCCCAATAAGTGGAAACAAAGTTACAACGGTAACTGAGCCACGTCAAGTGAATCACCGTTCTCTTCTCTGCCGGACAACAACGCAATATCTCATTTATTCAACGCTGACTATGAGTAAGAAGCATGCAAAAAGTGTAAAATTGTAAAATGTTCTTTAATCATTGCTAATTAATTCCAAGAGGAAAACAATGGCCATTTTCTTAGCTCCTGAAACTCCTCATGACTCTCAAGACCTTAGCGCCCCCAAAAGGCTACAGGATGCCCTGGTTGGGAAACCATGACCTAGATATTTGTTTTCCACTGGGAAATAATGTAGCCGATGGCTTTATTTTATCAGTCCAGCAGCAATATTCAGTGTTGTCATGCAGAAGCAGACATCATGTTTAGTTTGCTGAGCAGCTGAGGTTTACTCATCTCAATGCTAAGTATTGTTCTCAGTCTAAAAAGGCTACAGTTAAGACAAACACATTACCTACAGTATCACAGGCAAATTGCATAGTCCACAGTATAACAAGAAAATTGCATAGCCTGGAATATAACAGCAAATTGCAATGTAGAGTAACTAAATTATTCTCCTTCAGCCATAACAATCTTACAGAACTGGTTCTGCGTACCACGGGTGGAGAAAGGCCAGGCGACGGCTCCGTATTTTGTACTTTTCACAACGTCCTTCACTCAAAAGTCCTCTACTGGGCCAGCAGGAACATGTATCTGAAGTGCTCTCTGTAACTAAATGAGACCTAAGAGAGATTTAAATGTTACGTGAGTTTTCTGACCTTGTGTACCACTGGATGCTTAAAGACAAGTTTGTGATTGTGGTACCCAGAGTACAACCTGAGTAAGCCCCTCATCACCGGACAAAATACCTCCCTGGATAACTTCATTTTGCATAATTGAAGGTGGTGACAGTTTTAAAATGGAACATGGGCTGTTTGATGGGAAGACTTGCTGCGTGCTTGTTATTTAATATATAGAAGATGTCACACAGTACAGGTACTCAAAAGGTTCCTCCTGGATTGAAGGAAACTGTGTACAACGGTTTACTTCATATGGATACATGACATTGTTTCCTTTAAATAAATTAAATGTTAACTTTGACACTTAATCCTCTCAGTAAGCATTTATTTAGTGGTTATATCGGTTATAGGGTTTGAAAAACCAACAATGATCTCCCAATGGTCAGATGTTAAAGGCTTGGGTCCAAACTCAGGCTGAGTCAGATGTTAACTGCTTGGGTCCAAAGTCAGACTGAGTCAGATGTTAAAGGCTTGGGTCCAAACTCAGACTGAGTCCGATGATTCAGATTTGCAGACTGGGGAGTCCCAAGAAATGTCACGATTCGGGAGGGAGGCATCTGCCAGGGATTCTAAATAGCGACCACGTTCTGTATCCTGGGCGCCAGTACATTTACAGTTTCATCGGGAGGGGATGCGTCTCTCCTCCAATCAGTGCTCTTATTCAGACTGAATTGTGTTAAAGGATTGATGCCTCGAAGGCAGGTGAACCGGGTCGTGTGTAAATACCCGCCGTGTGTGGTTTCTGGGTTTCATTTTCTAAAAGTATATGTGATTACTGTAGGTGGGATTGGGACTGATTTTCCCGTGTTTTCCACATGTTTTCCACATGTTTTCCACGGTTTTCCACTGTTTTCCACATGTTTTCCACATGTTTTCCACATGTTTTCCACTGTTTTCCACATGTTTTCCACATGTTTTCCACTGTTTTCCACATGTTTTCCACATGTTTTCCACTGTTTTCTGGGGACCCTATGCAAGAGCTTAACTCCCCACCTGCCCAGACCAACATGGAGAATGAGGTAGGGGCTCTTTGCCAGACAGCATATTTGAGAGGAACTTATTATTGATACATGAATGCTTCAAATGTGCTGTCGTTAATTCATACCAACACCTCATAATGGTTGCTTATGGTTTCGCATTTTACTGAGCATAAGGCCAAGAGAGCGTTTTCTGAACAGACCCATGACAAGCTGGTGACAAACTCATAACTGCAGAATAGTATTTTCACGCACAGACACTTACAGACACAATTTGTTTCAAGATGTAGGGACAGAAAGTGAAGAATTACCAGAACGGGTAGCTTGCATCTTCTGCAAAAGAAAACTTTTAACAAAACCAGCAAATGAGTCAATGAATCAATTATTTATAAGTGTTTGTTTGCCCTCAGAGGTTGAAAAATAACTGAAAGAAAAGCATTGTCATCATAAAAAAATGGAAAGAAATTTTCCTATGGATGGCTTACTTTCTCAAGTGAAGATTTTCTCATACTTCTTTAAAAGGGCTTTGCTGATGAAGGAAATTATCAAGTCTTCCCTTATTTTGTTCCCTTTTGTTCCGGGTCTTTTGTACCCCTTTTGTACAGGGTCCCTGTAGAATGAAAAAGCTCGAGAAGCATCTTAAACTTTGTGTTACAAAGCTTTGTGTTGAACTAAATCCCAAGATTTCAAGCAGCATTCTCTAAATATATTTATTTTACATGGATAAACCAGCTTCTCGGGTCATCAGATTCTTCCTGTTTGTATTTGAATAGATGCCTTCGAAGATGTCAGTGCAAGAGCTAGCCAATGAAAAAGGTGGTTGCAACCGGTGGAACAAAAAGGTCTGAAGGGGACATCTATATCATCTAGATCATGTGTGTTGCAAAATCAAGGAATCGACATTTTCCCATGTAGCTAACATCAGAGTTTTGCTCATTTGAAAGCGTTTGCTTAGGCAGATCAAGAGCAGCAGGATGTCCGCCTTCCTTGTGGTTCAGTCAGTGAAGGCCCTCAAGTGCAGACCGAGCTAAATTTTTGGAGTTTTTTTCTAAATTGTTTAGAGCTAGAGTTTGCTGGTTTCAGCCGCTGGTTGCAGCGCCATCTAGGGGTGGGTTCAATCTGCAGTGCTTCTTCCGGCTCATCGCTAACGAGTGTCTGCTAACGAGTGTCTGCCAACAAGCTTCCAGGGTGCCTGCAGGCTTGCAGTGCTGTCGGGAGGGACGTGCCTCTCCTCCAATCAGCGCTAAACCTCTTCTGCATGCCATGTAGCCTGCAGTGTGTAAAATAGATGGGTGACTTGACGGTAACTAGGATTGGAGGAGCCTAGTTGCACTTTGTCACCCTCTTTGCATGTGGTGTTGGGAGTTTTAGCAGTCGGCTAAAATGCATTAGCATAATTACTGCAGATTCCAAATTGGGAGGGAGAAAATTGCGAAAAATTGTTGGTGATTCCAAATTTAGGCAAAACAAGAGTACCGTTAAAGTTTTTTTTTTAAATTGTTCTGTTTATTTGTCAGCTAAACTCTTTACCCTTCTACCTGGATCCACCTTTTTGAGGATATCCCAGGTGACCCGCTGAACCCGTCTAACCACAGCTTGATTTGTGAGCTAGGACAGCGAGAACGCTTTATCGTTCATATTGGTGATATCTGATGAGTTCTGTAACCATTCCCACTTCTGTTGCCGTGACAAATGTTAATATAGGTAACATATCTGCAACCTCCACAAATTGTATTTTATTGGTTTGCCAACACACAAAATTTTATTAACACGTGGCTTAGTTGTACTATTGTGTTTTCTTAGTTTTTTATTGACTCCAAGTAAATTTTCCCCATCATTTAAAAAAATCCTTGTCAATTAATTTCAGATCACCCAGAGTTTAATTGGGTGCACTGAGTATAAGTAATATTCCCTGTACTGGAACTGTAAATGGCTCATTAGTTTGCTTGTTTGTTTTATATATTTGAATTTGTGTGTTGTGTCTGACACTATAATTTTCAATGATGATAAAGTTGACAACTGTTGTAATTGAAATGATCACTGACATTTATTGAAAAAACTGCAGGATATAAAAAAAACAAAAAAAAAACACATTGAAGTCACTTTTGTTTGGAGAAGATAACATGTGCGCAATGATTGAAGTTTATCATTACAAGTTAATTACTAATTAATCATTACAGCTTAAATGAGCTTAGCTATAAAATGATGCATGTAGCAGTTTGTGATAAAGTGAGGGGAGAACTGGAGGTGAGGACTGGAGGTGAGGACTGGAGGTGAGGGCTGGAGAGGAGTGCCGGAGGTGAGGACTGGAGGTGAAGACTGGAGGTGAGTGCTGGAGGTGAGTGCTGGAGGTGAGGACTGGAGGTGAGGACTGGGGGTGAAGACTGGAGGTGAGGACTGGAGGAGAAGACTGGAGGTGAGGACTGGAGGAGAGGGCTGGAGGTGAAGACTGGAGGTGAGGACTGGAGGTGAGGACTGGAGGTGAAGACTGGAGGTGAGGACTGGAGGTGAGTGCTGGAGGTGAGGACTGGAGGTGAGGACTGGAGGAGAAGACTGGAGGTGAGGACTGGAGGTGAGGGCTGGAGGTGAGTGCTGGAGGAGAAGACTGGAGGTGAGGACTGGAGGTGAGGACTGGAGGTGAGGACTGGAGGTGAGGGCTGGAGGGGAGTGCTGGAGGTGAGGGCTGGGGGTGAAGACTGGAGGTGAGGACTGGAGGAGAAGACTGGAGGAGAGGACTGGAGGTGAGGACTGGAGGTGAGTGCTGGAGGTGAGGACTGGAGGAGAAGACTGGAGGGGAGTGCTGGAGGTGAGGACTGGAGGTGAGGGCTGGAGGTGAGGACTGGAGGTGAGGGCTGGAGGAGAAGACTGGAGGTGAGGACTGGAGGTGAGGACTGGAGGTAATGGCCACCCAGTCTACAGCACTATGGTCTTCATGAGGCCACACAGTTTTCATGATCACACTTTCTTCCACACAGCTGTAAAATATTGTGGGTTTTAACATATTCCTTTTTTAACATGGTTGTTAAATGTTAATGTACGCAGATCTGTGCTTTACAGCAAAGGAAATTCCTTTTTGCGATAGACCAGCTGAGTTAATCAGCCATACAGGAGATCAAAGACTAAATTGACAGCACTACATTTTTTTAACAAAAAATATTTTCTTTTTTTTTGGTATTATTATTTTAAAATAGCAATATAAAACAAAGAAAGAGGTTCAACTATGGAAGGGAAGTTCAGACTTTCAGAGAAACGGAACCACAGCAATTTCTCAGGATTTTTCATAATATTTGACTAATAATTAAAATAATTAACTCCACTGTGGTGATTTATTATGGTATTATGGTGATTTGAAAAGAAACTGAGAAGAAAAGAAAACTGTTTCATGTTAATTATTCTGCAACGTTAGAAAAATATGTAAATGTACATTTTTTAAAATTATTTTATATTAATGTCAAGTATACAGAAGCAGCTTTAATGTAGGTTTAAATTAAAGTGATATCTATTACAATAGCATATTGACCCATCTGGCACACTTTCACTGACAGAGGTTTTTATGGGGTTTTTTCACTTCTTTTTATTAGACTTTTTACGCATTTTGCTACCCCTTGCTTCCATAAAAAACGTTCAAAACCATTTTTCCTCACTTTCACCCGAAGATCTTGGCCTGCATGAACAAAAAAAAAATTCAATGGAAGCACAGCTTGGTAAAAGAGTAAACTTTAAATAACACCGATACAAAATTAGCTTTTGAAAAGATACAGCCATTCCCCCAATGACACAGCTAAACCCACACAAGTTTCCCCCAATGACGCCGCTAAACACACACAAGTTTCCCCCAACGACACCACTAAACCCACACAAGTTTCCCCCAATGACACCACTAAACCCACAAGTTTCCCCCAATGACGGCGCTAAACCCACAGGTGCCCCAGGGAGTTGACAGGAAGAGATACCCAGCAGACTCCTGGTCACTTCTGGTGATCATCTGGACATCATCTGGACATCATCTGGAATCGTCCGGAATCATCCGGAATCATCTGGACATCATCTGGACATCATCTGGAATTATCTGGACATCATCTGGAATCGTCCAGAATCATCTGGACATCATCTGGACATCATCTGGAATCGTCCGGAATCATCCGGACATCCTCTGGACATCATCTGGAATCATCCGGAATCATCTGGACATCATCTGGACGTCACCTGGAATCATCTGGAATCATCTGGAATCATCTGGAATCATCTGGAATCATCCGGAATCATCTGGACATCATCTGGAATCAAATCCATATCAAGGAGCTCAGTCTGTGGTCGAACGCTACATCTTGAATTCCACATGATAAAATTAGGAGAAGCCCAGGTGACCGTTTTATTTTGAGATGCTCGACGTTTCCTTTTTACACTTTGATTGTGTGGAAGCTGATCATTGAAGTGGAATAAATGATTAACACTGCGGGCACAGAAGCATATCCCCCCCCCCACCCCCCCACAGTTCTCTCTGGACAAACATAAATAGACAAGTGCATTCACTCACCCACACACAAACACACAGAAACGCCTTGTCAGGGCAGCGAAGCAATTGATTTGGGCCTGTCTCTGAGACCACTGTGGCGAACTTGCCACAGTGCTGAGGGTCTAACCAAGCTGTTCAGCTGTTCATTCAGAGAGATCTTGTTAAAACATTCCAATCAATTAGTCTCTATCAAAGGACCTGGCTAAGAATAAAAGATTGCTGTTGGATTGTTTCAGGTAAGAGTTTAGAGTTTACTCACATAGAATGATAGTTATTAGCCAAAAAAAAAAGAAAGAAAAAGAAATTAAAATATACATAAACTAACATGAAATTAAACATTCAATAATATTTGATCTAATATTTTCTCAGTGGTTAAAAATGGTGTGGTTCATAACTCAAGTTCCATCGAAATGCACCAGTCCAAGATTTGCATACAAGCCTGTTTCCTTCCTTAACCTAACAGAACAAAACATGTTTTTAAAAAAGCCAAGGGCCGCTCACACGTGTATAAAATATTGGTTAGATTTTATGATAATTAAAGATAAAATGTAATAAATTCTCAGCCTTTGGCTTAGATTATTGGATATTAAGCTAAACAGGACAACTCTCATACAGCATTATAGCATTACAAAAGAAAATTGCATGTTTTTTTAAGTTTTGAACTCACAATCAGGCCCACTTGAATCAGCCTTGGTTCCGGTAGAGCATTGATCCCTGTAATTTTACAGAGGCAGACATGCTGATGATCAGGCGTTAAACGCTTAAATGCAAGAGCTGGAACCTTTCTGAGTGCCAGGAAAGACAATGAAAGGCTGTCAACCTGATATATATGTCATCGAGCGAGACTGAGTAACACATTCAAAAACAACGCGTCAGCGTTAGCTTGGTAAATAAGTCCAGAGGGGTGAAGTTCTGTTATCAGTTATCAGAAGTTATCAGTCCAGAGGGGTGAAGTTCTGTTATCAGTTATCAGAAGTTATCAGTCCAGAGGGGTGAAGTTCTGTAGTCAGTTATCAGAAGTTATCAGTCCAGAGGGGTGAAGTTCTGTTATCAGTTATCAGAAGTTATCAGTCCAGAGGGGTGAAGTTCTGT
>JAOYSI010010318.1:0-10434 GCA_025775065.1 Hiodon alosoides
TGGAGGAGAGGCACGTCCCTCTCTGCAGGCTACACAGCCCACGCGAGCAGTCCAGCCCCCATTGGAGGAGAGGCACGCAGACCAATATCCTGTCTTCCCGAACTCCACTAACCTTAGAAAAAACCCCCCAAAAAATCATAGCAGCTGCTACAATACAACAAACAAATTAAAATCTCTCACGCACACGGATATACACACGAACACACAGGGAGACACACAATTAGAAATTCTTGGCTTTCCTCAATGAAAAAGCTTCACAGTGAGTGAATTAATTAATCTCTGTGACTAATAACCTCTGACCTTCACTCCTCACCACGGTCACAAAACAAAGAGGCCACGGACCAAAGGCAGCCACCACTGTACACCCGGGTTCAGTTTTCAGCCTCTTCTCTGACCAAACGCATGAGACCCAATTTCCAGTTTGGGATAGGGTTGACATTCAAAGGTCTCCCCAGTGTCTGTTGATCCCTTGGTGATTGTAAGAGTATTTTACGCATGAATAGTCCTTGCACAGACAGTCAATTCGATCGTTTTAGGTTTAGCCACCAAACCTATAAATCCCCACTACAAGAGGGGCTAGTTCCATTATAATGGGGAAAAAAAAAACTACAACGCTGGAAAGCAGCCGTCCAGTGAAACAGAATCTGAAACAGTCTAACCCCTTAAGATGATGTACAATTCAGTAATGCCCGTAGCCTTTTCCAGGGCTATAACCATTTATCCCTTAAACTGCAGTTTAAACCAAGCAACAAATGAACGGGTGTGCTCGCAAGCACGGGACGGATGGTCCAAGGTATCGAAGAGCGTCACAGAAGCGCCTCTGAGGAGAGCCCCCTGTGTGGTTCCTCCCTCTCATGGGTCAGAGGGCCAGATGGGCAGCGGGTGGGCCTCGGTGTTAAAGACGTACTTGTCCAGGCTGACCAGCTCCTGGTCGTCCGAAAACAGCAGGTAGAAGTACTTGAGCGTCTCTCCCAGGAAGAAGCTCTCCATCTTGTCCCGGGGGCTGGGGCTCGCCGGGTCACGGACATTGCTGATGGAGGTGTAGCCCCCGGTGGGGACCTGTGAGTCAGGACGGGACGGGCGACACTCAGAAGTGTTTTCGGGGATCCTTTACTTAAGAGCAACTCTTCACCGGGAGGAGGTTAGAAGTACACAAACAGAATATGTTGTGGACACGGATAGTTCCAGAAAAAAGCCAAAGTGATTCACAGAAAGAATAAGCTACACTTCTAAAGGCCCCACTGAAAACAGCCCCGCTGATCCCAACCTGCCTAGACGCTCCATTAATGCACTTAAGTGCCAACAACACAGGAATAGCTGCACTGTGGGGATCACCATTGGCTTAGAGATGGGTGGTATACTCATTTATATTCTAATAAATGGGGATTTTTTCCATTTAGTTCTTATGAATAGCAGCCAATTAAAGTGAGTGGTGACCATTTGATTAAATAAGTTAGAGAGGAAACTGAATGTAATGCACTGTGCGTGTCTACCCATTTGTCTCAGAGGGTATGACCTTCAAAATTTCAAAAAATGTTTTTGTTTGTCTTTAAAAAAGTCCATAAGTTTGAAGAAATCCCCCTGGCAGCCACTCACCCTCGTGTACTTGTTGAAGTTCCGGAAGATCTCCCAACCCCAGTCCTGATACTTCCTGTCCTGGGTGAACCTGTGCAGGTAGAACAAACTCTCCACCGTCTCTGGCCGCAGGAGGTTGTGCCTGTCTGCGGGCTGAGGAGGGCGGTTGGGTCAGGCTCAGATCAGTGGCACGCGAACAATGCCCTTTCTACGGACTGACAGTAATGGGATCAGCTTTCAAATCAAGCCCACCAGAAATGTATTCTACATATTACCAGCACGGCAGTGGGAGCGGGATTTAAATAAATACAATTACTGTAAATCAAGCCAGATCTGAGCGCTGTGAACGTCATGCATCCATCAACCACTCAGCCAGGGAAGTCGGAGACATTACCATGACAACGTCACACAAAAAGGTTTAATATGAAACATGGGGGGAGGGAAAAGCATTAAGAAGTGAAATGTGAAAATGACACAAACATCATAGGGCAACTCTGAGTAAAACATTTCTTAACACGCATCTTTAATGATGTCCCTGGACCTTTGCCTACCTTGACCTCCACATCGCGGCCGTTTCGGGGCTGCAGGTTGAAGTGCACGATCTCGGGGCTGAGGCCCGTCTCCATCTGGGCGTACATCTGGTAGCAGGTCTCCATCAGCTGTTTGGCCAGATCCATGTGGTCAGAGGGCAGCCCATTGTGGGCACCCAGGGCCAGCGTTCCGGGCAGGAAGCACACCAGGTGGTCCTGACAGGGGACAAAGAAGCAAAGGGGAGATGAGAGGGGCCGGGGACTGATCCGGGGTCATAGCCGCCGCTTTAGCTCAATTGGCGAGGCAAATTAAATGATCTATAATGTTATCCGACTTGCTACAGTTCTCTAAAGGGTGGCGTCGGAAAATATTTCCAGAACGAAAGTGACTTTTCTGACAGGCCGGCACAGGAAGTGTTGGTTACACTTGAAAAACAGATCATCTCTCATTATAACAAGTGCATGGCAACAACACAGAATCAGGCAATGCCATGGAGTGTAACATGATTGGCTGAGACAATCAAATGGAGTGTTGAGCGACTGGGCGAAGGGTGAATTACACGACAGTTTTGTAGCGATACTTGAGGTGCTCGGGGGGTGACAATATCGGCGTAGAGTAGCAGGGTGAGGGGCACCCAGCGTGGAGACACAGGGCAGACACAGAGAGGAGTGCGCGCGTGGTCTATGGGACCCCTCACCATCTTGGGACTGAAGCGACCGTGGGAAAGCTCGCCCACGAAAGTCAGTCTACTCGGAAAGGTCTGTCGGAGAAGGTTCTTCTTCACCCCTTCTACAGCCAGCAGGTAGTCCTCCAACAACCTGGAGAACGTTCAGACATGCACACAGGTGCGCACAGCGGGTAAGAACAGAAATGCACACGTTTGCTCTTAACTAAATGCTCTCCATGGAATCTCCGACATCTCTGACAGTTCTTCCCTAAACACTATCATCACCCGCACAGAGTCAGAATGAACCAGTTTAACAGGAATTCCTCTGTGAACCAGATGACAACTAGCATTTTCCAATAAGGTGATATCTTTGTTTGATTGAGATAACATGAGGTTTACACAGCCTTTGAAATAAACCTCCATAAAAAGTACTCACAAGAAGCTAAAATACACTGCCACCTGGAGGAGGACAGGGGCTTGTTTAAGAAAAAATACTGTAGGAAAACTGATCAAACTGATCTACTGCGGGGCACTGGCTAACGCCGCACAGCTTCCCCGCTCCTCGTAGCTCGACCCGTTACAAGTCCTCCTGCACATCCATGTGCAAGCCAAGCTCAAGGAGACGGTCAGATTCCTTTGACGACCAGCTTCAAATTGAAGATCCAAAAACAGGTTATAAACGTGAAGGAGGGAAGCTGCAGTGGATAACCCTGACTGGGAGGATTATTGTTGTGTGAAAAGGTGCTGGGGAGGGGTTACACTCACTCAGTCTCCTTCTTGCCCCCCTGGATCCACTGCTTCAGCAGGTATTCATAGTAGCTGTCGGCCCGGGCGCCCAGCGTGAAAACCCCACGGTGCGTGAACTGCCCGCTGTTGGTGTTGATGAACATGGGCACCAGTCCGTCCTGCTTCCCGTCCAGCTGGTGGACCAGCCTCATCACCTCGTCTACCGCCTTCTGTGGAGAAAGGGACAGGGGCACGGTGGTGACACGGCGCGCTGAAAGATTACCGGGGTCAGCGTGGTGACACGCCGCGCTGAGAGATTACCGGGGTCACGTGGGTGACATGGGTTCACGGTGGTGACACAGCACTGAGAGATTACCGGGGTCAGCGTGGTGACACGCCGTGCTGAGAGATTAGCGGGGTGGGGTGGTGACACGCTGCGCTGAGAGATTAGTGGGGTGGGGTGGTGATACAGGGTCACAGTGGTGACACGCCGTGCTGAGAGATTAGTGGGGTCTGCGTGGTGACACGCCACGCTGAGAGATTGCCGGGGTCAGCGTGGTGACACGGCGCGCTGAGAGATTAGCAGGGTCACGGTGGTGACACGGCGCACTGACAGATTAGCGGGGTGGGGGGGTGACACGGCGCGCTGAGAGATTAGCGGGGTGGGGTGGTGACACGCCGCGCTGAGATATTACCGGGTTCAGCGTGGTGACACAGCGTGCTGAGAGATTACCAGGGTGGGGTGGGGTGGGGTGGTGATACGGGTTCAGCGTGGTGACACGGCGTGCTGAGAGATTACCGGGGTCAGCATGGTGACACGGCGCACTGAGAGATTAGCGGGGTCACGGTGGTGATACGCGGTCACAGTGGTGAGATTAGCGGGGTGGGATGGGGGATGGGTGGTGACACAGCATGGTGATTACAGGAGGAGGGAACTGGCAACGGTGACGGGGATGGCACTGTGACAGGATCTTAAGAATGCACATTGTCTTATGAGAGAGACGCTGACTTGGCAGATGCTGGTAATAGCTGCCGGCTTTAACAAATCACTTGGACGAGACAAACGGCAAAGAGAGGATTTACGGGATTTGTCAGAGGAGAGCGCAGGACGCTGGGTGGGAGAGAGAAACAGAAGCAAGCCAAACGCTTTAAAAGGAGACCGGAGACATGTGAAAGGGTCAGCCGTAGGTCAGCTTGCCTGGAAGGCCGGGTCCTGGGTTAGTCGGCTCAGCTCTCTGAACTCCAGCTGGATGCTGGTCACTTCTGCTACCGTGCTGTCCGTGGTCCAGCGAGGGGGGTGGGCCGTGCCTTTCCCGATGTTCACGTCCGAGTACGGGATTTTGGAGGGGGTGTTGAAGGCGGGCAACAACCTGGTCCCTATATCTTTCTAGGGAAAACAGGTGAAAGAAGAGCTGGTGAGATGTAGGACGGACGGGGAGAAGGGTCCTGAGTCCAGCTCTCCTCTCAGACTCACCGCCTTGTCGAAGAAGAGGCTCTCGCCGCTCAGGTGGTAGGTGCTCAGCAGGCCGCCCAAAATGCGGATGGTGGTCTCGAACAGATTGACGTCCACGTTCTTGGAGAAGGACAGCTCCGTGTCCACCCACTTCTTTGCCTCCTCAAACTCTGCCCAACACAGAAACACTGTTGTGGGGGGGTTGTCTAACCGTTAACTAAAGTGAATTTAGTACCCTTTCAGTTAGATCGTCACCAGATAGTTAAAGGATTCTAAATCTGGGTGAGCCACACAGAGGACTAAGAATGACCAGTTACATTCCGGCATTACAGAGATTGTGAGCTAATGGTCTACAGTGGTCTTGTGCATAAACAACCATGTGATTGGACGTTGCTTAGAGATTGCATCCATTCATTTCTCCACCTAGATGCCCCAGCAAAAACACATAAAACCTGAATCGCAGACAAGTTATAAGAATTATAAAGCCCTGGGCCTGAGCAGCTTCTATTTTCCTCTTACAGCTCCATGGCTGCAACAACACTGATCTGCTATCTATCTGCCTTTGTGTTAATAAAGATGGTGGGGGTTCTGGCCCGGCTACCTTCTTTCAGGTTCATGAGCCACATGGTATCCAGGGCGTCGATCAGCGTGAGGCCCAGCCCAAACCACTCCCCGTAGGACTTGGAGATGGGCTTCAGCTCGTCGTGACCCCAGGCAAACTCCTTGTAACCCTTCCAGGCGTGCCTGAAGGCCTCCTTCACTGCTTCAGCCCGGTCCACAGGCCCCTCTGAAACTGCACAGGCACAGGTGTCACGAAGATGGCATTTTCTGTTCGCAAGAAATCGCCACCTGCTCTACCGCCGGGCGAATTTCGGCCAACCAAATAACCACAGCTTCTAACTCTAGGCATTAAACAGCATTACCATCTCAGCCTAGTGGACAATTTTATCTGGAGTGACTTCCCAACCTTACAGGTTTACACTTTTCTGCTTAGCAACTGCCATCAATTGACCAGAGGCATAACCAGAGCTCTGCTCCTGGGACCTGAACCTGCAACCTTCTGGTCACGACCCCTTAACCACCATTTGCAGACTGCACTGCTCATGAAGACGGTGAGGTGCTGACCCGACTCCCCGGTAGCCTGATCTCCGGGTCCAGAGGGCGCAGCCTCCTCCCTGCCCTTGGCAGAGGGCTGGGACTCCGTGCCCTGGTCCGCCTCGATCATGGCCCCTCGCCAGCTAGACAGAAAGGGGGGGGGGGGGGGGTCGGCGAGTCAAAACAGCACAACTGAGATGATTTGAGACCGTGCCAGAAAGATAAAGCAGACCTGGTAATTGACTCAAACATGTAACAAGTCTTAGCCCAAGTAATTTTCCCCACAGTCAAAGCTCCTTAGAAATAAATGTAATCCTTGTTAGATTCCTTTAAAGAAATCCATTTACTAATTCATTTCCTTAATCATCTCACGATTTTGGACCAGCTTTTGCACTTCAGTGGATTGCCTTTATTTAGGAAGAGTGGCTCAGAAAACCGCTCCAGCACTGACGTGCTCACGGTTCCAGCACTAACAAACAAGCTGCAGTTCTCCTTGCACGTCATAGGCATTTGCAACGGCTGGACGGCAAGTAATCTCTGCGAGTATTGGGGGGGAGGGGGGGGGGTTCAACCGCAGACGTGGGAAAATCTAAACTGGACCAGGCAATACCGCAGCCCACCTGACCACCGGTTTCTCTCCGTCCTCCTGTTCCTCGGCGCTCCTCTTCTCCGTCGGGGCCTGCTTCGCCTTCACCGGCCAGTCCGAGGAGTTCCCTCGTTTCTGCGCCCGGCCCTGCAGGCTGGGAGGACCCCGCTTGTTTGGCAGCGGTTTCTTCTGCGCGCGCGCACAGAGAGGAGGGAGAAGAAAACGCATCACACTTACTGCAGCTTTTCATCGTACAGCGCCTGTCCAACACAGGCAACTATAACCAGCTCGAAGGTCAAACGCAGCCTTGAAACCTTTCAGTCAAGCCCCCCCTCCACCCCACCCAATGTACACCCAACAGCTCATATTCCGGTCGGATTGCCACTGACAGCCACATAATCCAAAATACAAGCAAACTAAAATGCTGGACTCTATAGTGTCAGCAAACACAAAGTGTTTATGCACAAAGTCGGCTGTTGTGCTCTTGACACTCCATAACTGCGTACTGAATTTCCTGACAGGAAACCGCATGGCGGTGGAGCAAAACAAGCGGGTCACGGACCAAGGCTGGCGGCTCAGGTAGGTCCTCCCCATTGTGTTTCTGCGGTGCAGCGATCACGCCGGGAACGACCCCGGGGAGGACAGGCTTCAGGCCTCGGTTGTCAGGTCCATCCCCGCTGTCCTTCACTGACCTGTCGGAGAAGTCTGGGCAGAGAGTCACACAGTTACAAAGGCAGTGCACACACTAGCAGGGACCTTATGCGTTTTAAGATCCTGAAAACCCCCAGAAAACACATCGGGATGTATACGAAAAGGAAAACACACAACAAATGCGTAGCAATCTGGAAGGACGGCAGTACCTCTCCAGAGCTCTGTCAGGCCAGGATACATGAAAATCCCACAGACCACCAGCAGAGCTAACAGGAAGAGGATCAGACTGCGCTGCAGCCTGGACAGCTGCTTCCATTTCTGGCAGAGACAGAGACGGGAAAACGGGCGTTACCGCTACGAGCCGCAACGAACAGTCCTACTTGTGTACACTCAACAATAAGTAAGCATCATGTAATCTTTCCCTTTCTGAGCACACTGAGCAGTGTTTTGACTCAAACTGGCGATTCGATGATCGGTTCGATCGTTTGGGTTACTACCGGGAACACCCTTCTGCAGCGTCAAAACCAGTGTGCAACCTCAAAACCACATGCTTATTCATTCATCTTCCGTAACTGCTCATCAAACTGAGGAAGCTGGTGACATCGCAGGGCAGGAGCAAAGACAGACAAACACAAAGACACTCTCATGCACAGAGATCCGATTTACAGTCTTTGGATGGTCCCTACGTAAACACAGGAAGCTTGCAAGCTCCACAGAAAGTGACCCTAACTCAGAGCCCTGGCACTGTGAGGCACCAGTGTTAACCGCTGAGCCACGCTGCCACCCTACATGGGATAATATGAACAAGCAAAAAAAGTGGCGATTTCTTTTTCCAAAACTGGAAAGAAGCCTTTTGTATACTGGTATTAGACCCAATATTAGATAACTGCTTTCCACCCTGGCCACCTGTGGGAGAGAAAGGGCAGCCACTGGGGATAAACGTAGGGAAACAACAACAGCATCTCCCGGAGGGCGTGAACACTGTGCTCTACAACGTGCCGTCGCCAATCGCGGTGCTTGAACGGAGAAGGAAAGTGCCCGACGCCTTCTGGGAAAGAGATCTAGACCCGTGCGCTTCAGCACACTCACCCTCCAGCAGGAATGCCGACGCCTCTGCTTGCTGTTATTATAGTTGCGGCTGTCCTGCTCTGTGAGGGTTAAGGATATGAAGTCCTTTCTGGGAGGAGGATACATGTCGCCAGGCAGACTGGGGGGGTCATAGACGCAGAGGGCCAGAGGGTGGAAGCGTTAGAGGGGGAACCCTGGGGATTGAAATTGGTTTTTAGAATTGTCCAGGTTTTTGACATTTAACTCCCATGCCCATAAGCAGATTGAGCGTGGCAGATCATTAGCAAGGAGGAGTGGGGAGATTTGGTTTCCACGGTTACATGAAGGCTTACAGGAGGCTGCAGTTGTTACATAAAAATATGCCAGAGGTGGAAAAACTCCACAAAATCGACAGGATTTACAGGTTACTCAGCCAAACAGCAGGTTGATTTAATTGGGTAAAATCAAATGTGTGAAACACGGTGCCACTAGGTTTGGATTCAAATGGGGTCAGGTGTTACATTATGTTCACGGAGGTATGTCCATTAAAAGATACTTAGAATTTCTAAACGCGAAAAAATATGGCGATAACATCTACCTAAATTCTACTAACAAAGTTACTTTGGTGTCAACACAAGGAGTTTTCGAAGAAGCTTGAGCATAGTATGGTCACAATATTTTTGACGACCCAAAGATAACGTAGGCAGGGAAAACGGATCAGCACAATCATTGAAGCAGTCTGCACAAATATGTTACAGATACATAGGTTATCAAAAATGAATGATCCTTGATTTTTAACTTTTTCATCTCAATAATAGCTACAACCGAACGTAATATTAATATACTCATCACTTGTATATCAACAGATTACGAACTTCGGCGGGCACGGTCAGTGACAACTGCAGGTGTCGATTGTGGTGGGTACCACTTGCATAAATGGCTCGGTGGTTATCATCGCTGTGTTCGTTATTGACGAGTTAACTAGAAAGCGAAAGCGCTGATAAAACTAGACAATTCAGTTGTCTAGATCTTATCGCTGACGTGTCATTCCTTGATTGGATGATGGTATGCAAATATACGTTAGTTGCAAACCGACGATAAGAACTCTTGGCAAGATTAAATAAAAACCGACATTGAATTGGGTCCTAAGGTAACCTAGCTAAATAACCGACTGGCTAATGAAGAAACAGCTAATTTATTTGGAAATGTAATGATATTTTAAAAAAGGTAAATACTTCTTTTAAAACCTTTAGCAAAGGTAAGACAAACGGTTCACCAGGGGTACCACCACCCGACGTATATTTACCTTACCTTTTCCGATGTAGCTCACTGGCGATTCAACAAGCCCAATAACTAGGCTTAAGATTATCTCAGGTGCGAAGCATTACGTGAGGCCTATTTTTTTTAAACCAGATCAGTTGATTCTAAAAGAACACACCGTGAAAACACGACTACATTCAAAGCTGGATAGGTAGAGCTCCTTTCCCATCTTCACTGATAGTATGGAGAAAAGCAGGCTGTCCAGGACTAAAATATTCAGTCAGTAAGCTTTATTGTCCAATCGATGACAAAAACAAAAACATACTTTGTATTTATACTTTATTGGACCCCGTCCCTATTGCTGTGACACTTTTCAACACAGGCTAGCCAGCTTGCTAGCCAAGCTAGTAATTGTAATGTTTACGTGACAGTTCAAAGCTCTGCCTCACGTGACGTTCACAAGGCTTCGTCACTGTCGTCACCGGTCTCATTTAACCCATGGCTTGCCACGATGTATGAGATGCTTGGCTAATAGCAAAATCTACAACTACCACCATTGAAATATAGTTAAAAGAAAAACAGAAGACTACTACCACGTTTAAATTAAACCCAGGATAATCAATAATCTCAATACATACCAGCTCGAAAGCTAGATAACATTCGATAGGCTTTATGGCTCTAGTACAGTTTTTAATGTTTGGAATTCTGCAATTGAGCGAACAAAAAAAAAGCATCATTGCACAGAATCCACCTCTGTGTGTGTTTGCGCTCCTTCTCTTACATACACATATAGTGTACTCATTACACTATACAACCCAGAAACACAATGGAACATTTAATTAA
>JAOYSI010010319.1:0-10434 GCA_025775065.1 Hiodon alosoides
CCCCCCCCCCCCCCCCCCCCCCCCCCCCCCCCCCCCCCCCCCCCCCCCCCCCCCCCCCCCCCCCCCCCCCGGGGGTTTCGGAGGAAAGGGAGGGGTGGACAAGAGGAGAGGAGGGCCTCCTTCCCCCCCGATGACTCAGTTCAGTAAAGGGGAGTCCTGGTTGAGGAAGCTCCCCCTGGCACTTGAGCAGTTTGGGCAGACACCTTCCACCTCCGCCGCTCCGCTTCGCTCCTGCCACTCAGTGCACTATCTCTTGGCACGGACAAAGTACAAGGCGTTGGTTTTGGGGTAGTACTTCACATTCTGCTTCTTGTCCATCAAGCCCCCAAAAATGATGAGCTCCCCTCTTCCCTGGACCACTGTGTGGAGGCTGGTTTCGGGAGGGCCCACGACAGCGGCCGCCGCCCCTCCAGACCCAAACACCTTCCAGGAGACCAGCCCACTCTCCTTAGCCCGCGACACGTCCAGCACATACATCTGCATGGGCTTGCAGTTGAGGGACTGGTAAAGGGGCTTTCCCACGTTCAGGCTCTGGGGCGGGTGGTGGCCCAGTCGCCGCGCGATTGGAGGGATGGAGTGTCCATCTACGGCAGCTGCCTGGGCAGGATGGGGCGGGCTGGAGGATGAGGGGGGCGTACCCGCGGAAGCCCCACCCCCAGCTGCTGCTCCCGGGGTCTGGGGCGCGGAAGACAGCGACGGCAACGAAGCTGAAGTCAGGGCCTTGACAGCCTCCAGGCCTCTGCGCAAGGCCCCAGGGGACACAGCCCCGGGCGGGGTGCGAGGGGAGCCAGGCGGGGTGTGGAAGCCGTTGGTGCTAGGGTGCTCTGGGGCATTAGCAGAGGCAGTAGTAGAAGGCAGGGGGCAGTCCCAGACACAGTCCGGTGCATGCGAGTGCACGGGGATCAGGCGCGAGGGCGGAGAGGCAGCCTGGGCGGGGCTCGTCCGGGGGGAGGGGGTAAAGCCGTTCAGCAAGGGGGGCACAGAAGGTAAAGGGGGGCTGTCGTGGCCAAGGGAGGGAGAAGGCTGCTGGGACGGAGAGGGGCTGCCGTCTCTGGTGCCCCCTCTGGCAGAGGCTCGAGGCCGCAACGTGCCCCAGCGCCCGTTGACACAGGGCACCTCCTCCACCGCTCCACTTCGCACTGGGGACTGGGAGCGCAAGGAGGGCGGATCCGGGCCCAAGGGGGGCGGGGTCGCGCTGATGGGTGACGGCCGGGAGTTCAGGCTGGGGCTCAGAGGCGCACGGCCACTGGGGGCCTGAGAGAAGACCACCACACACTGGCCCACCTGGAGAGAAAGAACTTCAATCAAGACTTTTGCAGGACACTAAACCCCACACATAACAAGTGGTAAAGGTTTACATTTCAGAAGATGTAAGATTTAACACCTTAATTTTACTTTTTCACCAAGTTGTGATCAAATAAAAAAAAATTTAAAAATCGCAAACGGGAATAAAAATGTTTACCACACACGGTGATGTAAACCGCACACAGGTATCCCTGTAGACCCCACAATACAACATGGAGGTTTGAACTGCAGGCGGGCTCACCAGGGGCTCACCAGGGGCTCACCAGGGGCTCACCAGGGGCTCACCAGGGGCTCACCAGGGGAACCGTGTTCTCACATTGCATTTAAAAGGAAAACCATTGCGAAATCCATCACTTGTGAGGGCAAGCTGATCAAACACACCCGGCAGGCTGGGTGACACCATAGCTCTGGGGCACCATGTTCATCATTCTCCACCCGCAGCTGCTTCCAGGACCAGACGGGCGCGCCCATGTGCAGGAGCCAGGCGTCCTTCAGCAGCTTCAACAACCAAGGAACACAAGAACGGAGGATGGAGACAGTTTCAGGACGACCGGTTAAGCACACAACCATATGAATAAACACACACACAGAGAAACACATATACACACACACACACACACAACCATATGAATAAACACACACACAGAGAAACACATACACACACACACACACACACACACAACCATATGTATAAACACACACGCACAATCAGGACATCTGAAACGGTGAAGACTGCACAGAACTATCCTCTTCTATCCACTATCTACACAGCAGGCAGAAATGTATCCAATGTGGGCGACAGTGTCGCGCACACGCACACACACAGGTAGGAAACCTACAAATAAGTACAGCAAACCCAGAACTGAACAGGTAAGATAAAGGGACAGAAATACCTACCAGATCCTTCCTATACTCTCACCTTACTGTTCAATAGTCAGGAAGTAGGGCTACATTCATAGACTTGAAATTAAAAGTTACACGACATCTGCCTTATATCAAGGTTGTACAGTCACTGCCCCGCGCAAAAACAGCCGGTACTTACAGCATTGGGTCCCCCACAGCCTCCCAGAATTAACAGCGTCTCATCATCAATCACAATCTGGAGAGAGAGAGAAAAGTGGAATGGGGATCAAATTTAAACGGAGGTCTGTTGAGAAAAATTTACATTTCAGATAGAGGGGGCAGTGCTACCTGTGACTGGCCCCCACGGGGGTGGGGAGACGGTGCAGAGATAGCCGGCTTGGACCAGGACCACTGCTCAAGATCCAGCACCCACACCTCATTACTCCTGACAGCGGAGAAAGGGAAAAGGGGAAGGAGAGGGGGATGGATGACAGAAAGAGGAGACATGCACTTCATTAGGATTTTACTAAATACAAGCGATATTTAACCACAGGCAGAGAGCCAGATTGACAGTTGTGGGCAATGGGGTTTATTCAATATATAGACCTTAACCAAGGATTAGAGTTGACTCATACAAAGGATGTTTAACCTGAAGAATCAATTAGCAAAAACCAACAACTTCCGTAGAAAGTTAGAACTGCACTTTAAAGAAATAGAAGACTGGATGTTTTACATGTTTGGAAATTATGATTCAGAGTCAAAGATCGGTATCATTTGTTCCACCATTAAAAGTCAAAGGTCATGAGATCAAAGAAACCTACATTTGCCGTGCCCCGAGTGATCCTCCAAAAACCACCATCTTACTGCCAATGACAGAGGAAGAGTGCCCGGCCATAGGCGGAGGCCCGTGGGTTGTCACTATACAATTCCACCTGTAGAGGGCGACAAAAAGCAAGGAAAGGCAGAGAAAGTGTGTCAGACAGCTTGATCGCCCAAAGACTAATGAATCATTAATAAAATGTTTCAAAAACATTTAGCACTACAGATTGTAAATATATAGACTGATCTTAAATCTTAAATTAAGATCTTAAAAAATTGATCTTAAAACTGATTACATATATACATATTTACATATATTCGATCTTAATATGGTCAAATTTGTGCATCTCACCAGTTTTTGGAGGGGGAGTAGGTATGGATTTCATCAAAGAACCTCTCCGGTTGGTGAAGTGGGTAAGGGCTGGGTCGGGTCCAGCCCCCGAACAGAACCAGCAGATCTCTGTACATCACCAGGGTGGCGCCAGCTTTTGGAGAGGGGTAGGAGCCTGAGGCAAAGAGGAATACAATGCATTCCCCAGTTATGAAACAAACACACAGCGGAAATATGAAAAACCTTTTAAAGGCATCGCTCAGATTGTCCAGCGATTGCTTTCACAGGAGCAATACACAATAGCCTCCAGCTTCACAGTCCTGCCAGTTTTAGTGGCGTCTTTTGATTCGGCCGCAGTGCATGTGGGGTGCATAAATCCTGACTTTCGTTTCTACAATGATACTATAGCACAACTGGGAGTGGTTAGAAACAGGGAGGCGGCCATTTATAAGGCATCATTCAACGAAAGCCTCCACACAGTGGTCCAGGGAAGAGGGGAGCTCATCACACTTCTAAAGAATACTACCCTTTCAAGGGAAACTAATGAAAACATTTTCTACGCTAGCCAATTCCTCTTACGCGTTCAAAAAACTTGAATGAGTTTAACTTTTTTTGAAAGATGGATGATAACTGATTAGAGGCGCGTCCCCGAGTGCACCTACCTGAAGCCAGGGGACGGATCCATTCTTTGCTGTTGAGGTCGAGTCTCCAGAGGTCGTTGAAGGCAGCGTTGCAGCTGCTCTGGGTGCAGCCGCCAAAAACATACATGGACTGATTGGAGTCGTAGTAACACGCACCTGCAAAACGGTCACACACAGGCAACAGGGTGAAATACGCCCCTTCATTTAGACACCCGGATTCTGGGTAATTTCTGTGTGAAACAGTCCCCACAACCCACACTTAGCCAGAAACACAGAAAAGGATAACATGGGAAATAAAGTAGGTCAAATGAAGGATGAACGTTTGGGTGTCTACGTGTGTGTGAGAGAAAGCCACTAAATACTAGTTATTACGTACTAGAGATCCAAATATCACTTAAACTATTAAAACGTTAAAACTTTTAGCCGTTAACCTGGTGGGCGAAACCAAAACTTTTATGACAATGCTGATACCAATCTTAGAAGTGGCAATTTGAGCCAGTTGGAGACCAACTACCACAACTTACTTGGTTTAACAGGCAAAAGAGTTTTCCCTCTAAACAAGGTCAGCCTTGAAAAACGGTTAGCAACCAAATCTACCATCACATCACCAGCGGTTCCACCATTTGGTAACTACGACGTTAGCGAATCTGACAAGCGCGATCTGATCTGCTAGCAAACGTTGCCACTCATTTACAGGCATATTCACTTAACTGCGATCTATGAATAGCACGCACAAGTAAAGTCATCGAGAAGGCGCAGAGTACACTCCTGAGTGCAGCAATCCTGTCTATGACAAATCAAAATCTGACTGAAGGATTTCACTGCGGAGGAGATGTAGCCAATTAGCTTCTCTGTGAGAAGGCAATTTAACTTTTTTTTTTCTCCTCCCATATTTTACATTTAACTGTCACAGGCGTTTTTTCTTGTGAAATTATTCCAGGCATTACTTGCATTACATTAAACTATGGGTGACAGTACTGCTCTAGGAAAGCATTGCTATAATAAGGGTGAGGGGGTTATAGTTTATTTTTGTTTTACTTGTTTTTCCTGAAGGTACATATGACCTCTGTAGGGTCGAAAAACAGCTTGACGGCAGACACAAGTACTGGAAGGCCATCGCTAAGGCTAGGAAACTCAGAAGGAAACACAGAAGTGAATGCCATTTGAAAACAGTGTTTCTGTAGTTTCAGTTTAAAGGTTGGTGCACCAGGATATTGAAATGAATGGTGCCGAGTTTAAACCAAAGCTAAATATTAAAGGATTAACGGTACGGCAAATACTTGAAATACAGACAAATTCTTATCGTATAAAATTATACAACAATTGTAAACCTTTCTTGAGGGGACAATAGCTAGGTCCCATCGGGACCATAAATCCCACGACCTTAGGGTTATAAACCAGACCATAACCGAGGCACAAGCAGGAGCACAGGGCAGGAAGGGGAAGTGAAGTAACTTACTGTGGGAGAAGCGCTGTGTAATGGGGGTGCCGGGATACGGGTAGGTACGGCTCTCCCACTGGATACTGCCTTCCTGAACAGCCCTCAGGAAACCATGGTAACACTGATGTGCCACACCTGGACCAGGAACAGAGAAGGGCAAATAGATATTTAGAACCTTCTTTACATAAACCATGGCACATAAAATATGTAAACTGTCCGTAACAGGAGATCACAGCAATGCTCACGGATAGAAGCATCTTTCCTTCACTAAAAAACACTCAAGAAATGCAAGGACATACTTTTGAATCGGTTTTAATGTACAGATAACCAGGGATTACCTTTGATCAGACGATACCACTGCTTACACACTAGGGCGGCAGTCTTGTGCTCCAGATAGGGGGACAGGAAGGACAAGATGTACTCCAGAACCTCCTCAGGCAACTCCACCATCGCCCTCTCCCTTACGCCGCTGCCCTTCACAGTCACAAGCTCCGTCTCTTTCACTCTTGTAGAGACAGGTCCTGGGACCACCCCACCCTCCTCCGTTTCCATGGCAACAAGGCTGTCATCCTCGCTGTCTGAGGAACAGGACATGCTGCCTGGTTACAAGAGGAGAAAAAAACAAAACAATACTTTACAGAAACCAAAAAAAAAAAAAGTTTTTAAATAAAAACCAATGCTTGCAGGTTAAATTATATTTTAAATGTAGTGCTGACTTTTACATTACTTATTAAAAACTGACTGATGAACTCCTCTGCATGACAAAAAAAGAAAGAAGAGAAAGGCATTTGGCACAAACCTAAGTGTTGGTTTTCTAGAATGTTAAAAAAAAAAAAAGTTGGTGCGAGATAACGAAGTCATTAAACGGGGCACAAAGTGAGAATACAAAAGGAGGGAGGTAGGGACCAATGCACAGGCGGTGTCGAAACCCCGATATCCTGTGTGACAAAAACATCGCAGCTCACACCTACCCTTCACACACGAGTGTCAACCAGCACGTTCCACAAGATGTGTTGGTTCCACAATCAGCGTGTTATTAAGAACCCCCCCCCCCCCCCAAGTCTTTCGTCTGACCAAGCCATTTTCGTTTCTTTCTAACTTAACTGACTGTCAAAACGGTTCAGTTAAAACCGCCTGCAGCTGTGCTTAAATGATGCCAACAATCTATCTGTGAAATTTCGCAATGACTTAAGTTTTTAACCAAAAATATTGGTAATACTTGGTAACACTAACAATATAAAAATATAATTTTGCATTGTAATTATGACTAACTTGGAAGACTCCCGTGTCGGATATAAAATCATGATCAAGAAAGAGGGAGACTAATCTTTGTTGATAAAAACACCGACATCACAAAACACATGAGTACAGTCTCCTGGTTCACAATAGTTATTCCCTTATAGATGGGTATAAGCCTGATATAATAGCCTACCCATTTGGAAATTAATTGCCGACTGTACATTGAAAGCATCGCTTTTACTAGTGTACGAGCTACGGTTCGGTCAATAAAGAAGGACAACACATTTAACGGAATGTGCAACGTTTTGAGCATAGGAACAGACAAGGCGTTTACAATGGTGTGTCGTAAACAATCAATCCCCCTCCATACACTCAAGTTGTGACCACACAATATAGCCAGCTAAATTCATAAACGATTTCATTAGAGAAGCTAATTAAAAGGAAAAAAAAACATGTAAGCGAAATTCTGTTTTGTCTAAAAGTTGCTAAGATAGCTCCAACTCCAAACCCCTAAACATCTCTCACCTCGCCCAGTTGCAAGCTAATTAGCTAGCTAGCTATACCTCCAACAACTTATCGCACCAGCGTGCCTTCCCGGTTAATTCCGCGAATCCAAAGGTGACCAGTCCTTTCTCCTACAGATCGCTGTTAACCTTGGTCTTCGTTTTTGATGATTTGCTGGCACCACCCCGACGACACCTTTCCAAACCTCTGGAAATATTCTTGACTGGAGCCTTTTAAAAATCTACCGGCAAAGGGTCGCAGGGATGGAGAATAGTCCAGGTTGCAAGGAGGATATGTTTCTGTTGTACAACCCTTGACGAATGTTTCCCTCCCGTCCTCTGCCTTTTCTCTCTGCCCTTTTATAGCCGACTCTCGGTTTGCAGTGTGTCTTCGCTGCCTGTTTCTCTCAGCTTCGGCAGTGGATCATCATTTTGCCTAAATTCGCCATCTTCCTCATCGTCAGCATCACCATTTCACAAGCCTTCGGGAGCGCGCACGCAAATGGTCACGACCAAAGAGATTGACAAAGACTTTCGGTTGAACTCTTTCTTGACTGGACCATTGGTTCATTCCAGTTGTGGAACAGTGCGTTTCACCTGTAAGTGACGTTTCCGGTTCCGGTTATCTGTGAGTGTTAAAAAAAAAAGAACCAGAACGGACGGTCGGCGCGTCACTGTATAAATATTAATCACAACGCGTTTTCGAAAATTAATTTCATTGCGTGAGAATTACTCGTAAACACATTACTGGATTGCATAAAGGCTATTAAAAAATAGTTTTTAACTTATTAAATAAGTTATTTAAATGAATTTAAAAAATATATATGTATGTACGTTTACAACTCTTATAACTTTATTTTGTATTACGAAGCCATTGAACTGCGTCATCATTCAAATATGTACTGGTGCAATTATTTGAAAATAATTGAAAATGCCTTTTATTTTATTTTTAAGTCTTTACCATAAGCCTTTCGTTCAGCCGAAAAATAATAACAAATATTAGGGAGCTTCCGTAGGCTAATCGTTTTAATAATTACTCACAGGGACCTAGAATCATCTCCCTTGCTCGACTAAACCAATCGAAGTTGTTTTGTACAACCCAGCTACTTTTATTTAGATAAGAATATCAAGGGTATTTCATACATCTCAGTAATTCGTGATGCACACGCTTCAGTGTTTCGTGTAGGTTATATATATCTTATTTTCTTTCCTAATGCTGTTAGGTAAGAGCGACTTACATGGCTAGTAATTTGACACTTTGAACATTTGATATACGCAGCTGGATGTTTACTGATGCAATTCCCGGTATGGTGAGGGTATGACAGCAGGACCCCTTCAATGCAACCTTCACATCTGAAATCAAGTTCCTTAATCATTATACCACTCGTTGCCTTGGTGAAAGTTTCTAATGTGGTTTTAAAATGACAAATAGCCCTTTATTACTCATAATCATAGACGTAGCCATGGAGTCAACATTGGGGGGGCAAATCTGCCAAATATCAATTTAATTTATATTTATTTATATTTTTTATATCAATATTATATCAAGACATTTTGAGCATATTTTAATATTTGGGAGGATATGTCCCCCCAATATATATTATAATTACGGCCCTGCTCAGAATAAACACTGAATATCCCAATAGTTAATGGTCTTATGCTGAACACAGGCCTGATGTATATAGAGGATTATACATCTCTTTAAAGGAAATGGCTTTTAAAATGGCATGCCCCGGAAAACCCGCATCTGCTCTTTATTAAACTCTTTATAATAAAGTACTTGATAAAACAGGTAGTTTATTATAAGAAAGGCTATTGGAAGAATGTTCTGTGGACACACGAGTCTAAGCTGGAATTTTGTGTCTCCAATGAGAAACGTTATGTTTTTGGCGAAAACCAAATGCTGAATACGAACCTCATTCCAACTGTGAAGAATGGTGGTGGGAGTATCAGGCGTTGCTTTTCTGGAAAAAGAAATCTGGACAGCTGGCTATCATTGATGGAATCATGAATTCTGGACTGTGTCAGCGACTTCTACAGGAGACTTCATCAGGGTATCTATCTATGAGCTGAAGCTTAACAGTAAGTGGGTCATGCAACAAGACAATGATCCTAAACACAACTAAATCTACAAAAGAATTTCTGAAGCGGAAGCAATTCCTTTGTTGCAATGGCTGAGTAAACTCCCAAATATAATTGACTTTTAGCTATTCCATGAGGCCAAAATTCCTCCGAGTCGATGTGTGGGAATGATCAGCAGTTACAGGAAAAGTTTAATTACAGTAATTGCTGTTCGAGGAGGGGCCACATATGACTGAAGGTTCATACTTTTTCTGACATTTAATGGGAATACATGGGGAAGTCTATTTTGTATGTTTTGTTAATATTAATTTTGGGTCACATTAGTGGAGGAAATAGGGCTCACAAACTGTTGTACAGATTAAAACACATACAGTGAAAACAAATAGCTGCATTAGAAACAACAATATTGAAACTTCAATGATTTTAATGAGTCACACGGACACTTGAATTGAGACAAGACAACGATACAATTAAAAGACAAAATGAGGTAGTTACAATTCCAAAATACACTATATATTTTACTGCATTTGGAAAAAATTTAGATCCATGAGATAATTTGATTGTTGAATGACATTTTAAAAAACTTTTAGTAGTTTTCATTAAATCGATTTAAGTTTGAAAATGATCGACGGACTGGTGTAACTGTTAAATTCTGTCAGTCCTTACCATAACGACCTTTTCATGCCAAAGATATTATCTTTCGTATATCGACGACTTTAAGCCTATCATCCAAAATCAAGCCGAAATTCTATCTTTTCGAATTTCACACGATCTTCTGTTTCCGATATTTCTGACACGGGTGTATTACTCACGCCTCAAGATGAGAAACTAAAGAAGCCAGCACACTGAGCGCTCGATTGAATAACTATGAACAATGTTTCATAGTTTCTGCTTTTCTTATACGAAGCAACAAGACATTATGCAACGTTATTGCAAACATTAATAGTGCAATGCAAAGATTAATAAAATTACATTATTTTTGATTATGGGTGGAGAACAGGCTAACATTTAATTTGAGCTTTACAATATACTTGTTTTTAACCACATATATAAATAATTGAATTATTTAATCAATTCTTCTGAAATAGGGAAAGTAAAAAATAAATAAAAGAAGGAGTAGAGGATAACCCGGGTCTAAAAAGTTACATTTACAGGCTTGGCACTCATTATCAATGCGCTGGCATCAGTTCTGCTAATTTTATTTTCAAGCTGTTCTAATAAAAGTATATA
>JAOYSI010010322.1:0-26556 GCA_025775065.1 Hiodon alosoides
CCGTTGTTTTGGTCTTGGTTGATCTTGTGTGTAAAAGAAGTTCAAGCATTTTAAATTTGTGTTAACTGTATGCATTTAGTGTCAAAGCAACAAGAAATTTGTTAATTGTATGGCCTACACAGACGGATGTTGTGCTAACTGTGTTAAGAGTTTAGGAAAATTGTTAAAAGTATTGAAAAATGTGTCATAGCGATCGTAAAAAACAAAAAAGTAGAGATCATCCTTAGCTGTGTACTAAAATCGAACCCAGGACTCTCTGATATGATGACATCTTAGATGACATCATCAGCAGTGGGACAACTCAACTGATTTAGCAAGAAAGAATCATGGACCAAAGATTGAGACCAGCCCAGTGTAATTATCACAAAGCATGGATGTGGTCGTGGCTGGTGTAGGTTCAGAACAACAGATTACTGTTTAATGGAGAAACCTGTTCTGAAGTTGTAAAATTCTTAAAATCCTGTGTTTTTATGTCTGATTTATTCAACAAAACTTGAAACTAAGTTAATTATATGTACGACTGCATTAATGTTTGTACTCCTCTGTTTAACTGTGATGCTAACTTTTGTAAATGCTATACCTGGGGTGCTAATGCATAGTGCACATGTCAATTATTTAAGCATCTTGGAATCAGGATAAAGATTAAATTTACCATTGTGTGATGTATGCAGGGTTGCAATTCATGTGCAATCTGTTTGTTTATTAATTCAGTACATGTGCTGTTGAAAACGGTTTACTAAAGCAAAGGAATTTCTGCTAAACTTACTATACTGAGCACTGGCCTGTCACTGCTCCGGTGATAGCACATTCCCGATACATTGTTAAATTCTGTATTCCAAACCACTGTAACACTGCCATACTCGACTGCTGCCACAATCTTACAAATTAAACTTATTTATTTTTATTAATAATGTTTGTTGATCCCTTTTTGGATGTTTGGAAAAAGGATGCTTTCAATTTTGTCTAAATGTATTGCTAGCAATGTACCTGGTCTGGTACATGAGTGATGTCGGTGAAAGTCTTTAACAAAGAAGGAAACTCTGAGACCAGGACATGGGGAATTCCTATTAATGCATTAACGCTGGGTAACTACTTTAATGGTGTTACACAAAGGCAGGTCATTAACACACACGTACTCACGCTGAAACAACAGTCTGGGTTTTTTGTGTGGTTGTGGATAGGAACAAGAAGGCCCTGCCCATCTGCTGGATATGCTGGATACAGCAGACTAAGCCTGTCCCACCCCCCACACCCACCCTCTTGTTTTTTTGTGGTAACTTGCATTATAAGGTATAATTATTTACCATTCTATTAGACTGCCTCCAAGCTGAAAGGACCAGGAAGGTGAGAGATGAAACATGGTCAGTCAGTATGTGTTGAGGAGATTATATTACTCATTTGCATATCGGGCAGCTATATACATCTAAACATAGACAAATAACTGATTTATCAAACCTTTAGGTACCTTTGGGTTTCTAACCTGTGCTCAAGTTGCTTTGATCTTTATATTGTGCTTCTTTTGCAAAGCATCCAGTATCTGAGGCAGAATTTCCATGTTGAGCACGGACCTGTCCAGGTCGTCTGTCCACTCGTACGTGGATCCGCTTTCCCTCGCCTCCACGCTGGCCCTCAACTTCCTGTGCTTGGGTTTCAGGGATTTCAGCGATTCTATCTTCATGCCCCTATGCTTCTGGTCCACATTCAAGATGAAGGTGGAGCTCTTCGCCATCCTCAGGCAGTAGAGGAGCAGACCAATGACGGCACATAAGAGGATGATGGTGAGGGTGTCCAGTGGCCTGAGAAAGTTGCAGGGCGGGGCACAGTGGGCGAGGTCCTCGTCCGTCAGCTCGGTGACGGCTTTGCGGGCCAGGGCGGGGGGACTGGCACAGGTGGGGTCCCCCGCCCTGTCTCTGCGGTCCCTTAGCCAGACCCGCAGGTATCGGATGCCACAGCCGCAGTCCCAGGGGTTGCCCGACAGGTTGGCCCTGCGAAGGCCCTGCAGCGCGTCGAAGCGGCCGGGAGCCACGGCTGTCAGCTGGTTGTCCTGTAGGTACAGCTCTCCGGTGGCTGGGGGGAGAGGGGGTACCTCCGTAAGACCCTTGAAGCTGCAGTCAACCCCGAGCTCTCCAGGCCGGAGAGCAGAACACCGACACGCGTACCGGTTTATTTCTGCACAAGAAGAGCCCAGTAGAAGGAGGACAGCTAACGCTGGGCCATACAGCATCCTGCATCAGAAGAGAGTTTTTTTTTTAAAATTGGTTTTTAATGGTACTTTACCCAAAACCAATCGACTTTGTAGTTCAGACTAGATATAATAAAAGCACAGTTATTGACAGACAGCAGCAGTTTAAATGTACTGCTTTACAAACTGAACCGAAAGCTGAAGTTCTTAGGTTGCGGAACTTCCGTTGTCTATTATCACTAAGCATCACCAGGCATTCAGTAATTCTTCCTAGACGTGGATCAACACAAGAAATATTAACACTTTAATTATCCAAACCACAGCTCAACTACAAAGATCAATTATGTCTTTCACTTTTGACAAAGAAATATAATATCTTCAGCTTTTTATTAAGTACCAAAAAATAAATCAAATTCATAAGTGTATTGGATAAACTACAGTTCACAGACTGAACGAGGGCCTAGATTTTGAAAAGGTGAATAGAAAGTGCTGGATCTGCACATCGTAATGTTGTACGTTAGTGTTCCGGGGGAACTGCTGCCGTTGCCCCCTGGCACAGCGCCGGGACACCAACCTTGCGATGATGAACTAGCGCACGACTTCACACATCCTCAAGGCCGCCGCTGTGGCTGTTCTGTCCGCCGGCGAGCGAGCAGACCGGGAACTGCTTCTCGGATGGTCTGCTTTCCCAGCGTCTCCATGGAGCAATACATTTTTCAAATTCAAAAGCCACAACCAAAAGCAATAACGGGAGGTAGTGACTTCAGACCATGTGACGCAGGAGGTGCTTGTGCCTGGGGGAGAGTGATAATGGTATCTACCGCACCAGCCGTTTGATAGAGCTGACATTTTTTCGGCAGGAAATAAGACATTTACCATACGCACAAACGCTTGTTTTAAAAATGTATTATATTTTTTATTTTTTACTTGGTAAAAAGCTGGAAATTCTCCACAGGGTTTCAATTTAAGCCCATTACATGTTTTCCAACAGAGAGTCCACACGATAGTACTTGTATATAGTTTCCAAAAAAAGAAAAAGAGCAACAAGCAAGATACTTTAAAGGGTGACTGCTTTCAGCTTTTGGCGCCACATGATTCTGAAATGAAAAAACTTTTTCTTATCACTGCGAAACTATGAAACAGTGGAGACGTGAGCAAACGCTGAGGAGACTCACCACAGAATTTAACAGAGAAATGAACACACGTGATCCTAAAACTACGATGAAACCAACGTATATAAGATAAATAAGACATTAACATTATAAAGAGCACACTTCCCAAAGTCAGCTGTGGCTTCTGTGCGTTTTATCGGCGTGATGTTTAAATACGAAAAGTAAAGGGACTACAGTCGTTGCCTGATGCGGATCAGGGCTTCTTGCAGATGCCTCTGGCGACAAGGGCAGCGAAAGCAGTGAGCAGCACTGACACCAAGGCCAAGAACAGCATGCTCACGTCCCTCTGGAAGAAGGTGCGGCAGTTCAGCTCCCAGGAGCGACTGCAGGGCGGGAACTCATTTCCAGTCAGGGCAGCGATGTCCCTCTCGGAGCGGTCAGGGAGGGTGCAGCGGGAACCGGTCACCTGGACACTGGGGCCGTTGTCCTCCAGCCAGTGTTTGAGGTACAGGATGGCGCAGCCGCACTCCCAGGGGTTGCCGTCCAGACGCAGGACGCGCAGTCGGAGAAGGTGGTCCAGGCTGCCCGGGGGGAGGGCGGTGAGGCGGTTACCTCCGAGGTCGAGGGCGATGGTGTCATCCGGCAGCGCGGGGAAAGTGTGCGCCCGCAGGCCAGAGCATCGCACCAGCTGCCCCGATCCCGGCAGGTGGGCACAGACACAGCGTGACGGACAGGTGCCCGCCCCGAGAGCGGGAAGGAGGAGCAGGAGGACAAAAGTCAGGGCCTGCACGGTGCCAAACATCTCATTTCACGCCTTAACGAGTCAGTAAAAAAAACCCGAAACTCTCCTCTTTTTTTTAACCTTCTTTGCAACAACAAAGTATTAAACACAAAATGATGAAACAAAATGAAAAACATCCGAAGAGTTACTAACTTAGCCGCGACCAAAGTAGCCAGTCTCATGTGAAAACGATAGATATTCTGTCCTCAATTTCCAGTTAGACGAAATAACTGATGGCTAATATGATGTCTAAATCTGACGGTTCTTCCCGACGTGTTCATAGTAAAAAGAAGACTCCAGCTCTGCAGCCAAATTAGTGCATGACTGTAAGAAAACGGAACTCTTATCTCTGACTCTGGTGTCTCAAAAATCAGGAAGGAAATTCTCCGCCCCATCCTCTTTTGTTTTTTTTAAAACAAATATGAAAAAGACATAACTTAAACGTACAAAAACACCCAGCAGGTACACTCTCTGCGCCATTGCCTAGTGAGTGTGAAACACTGGACATATTGGTTTTTACCACTAGACACTGAAGCCAGAGGTCAAACCACTCTTCACTTCCTGAACCACTTTACATACACTCAAGAGCACGCTCTAACTGGAGTAAGACAATGTAGTTACATCTATTCAGCAAAATCCAATAAAACATACTAAACAGGGTTTGAATGCAAGGTAAGTATACATTGGCATATTCCATGCGTTCTAGACCTTGTAACAAAGCAAGTAAGGTAACGTGAAGCCTTTGGGACTGGAGATCCAGGTTCAAGTCCCTCATGGTTGGCACTCATTCAAGGTTTTTAACACACACGCACACCAAAACCATCAGACAAAGGCCTAGATGTGTCTGTGGAAATCGGCCGCGTCCACCGGCACCTGCTGAGGATCAATGTAATTACAAACAGTGTGCCCTCCCTCAGTAGGAGAGGGAAAGGTAGAATGAGAGTGAGTAAGTGAGTGAGTTAGTGAACACCAGACACCTGAAAAGTGCCCCAGCCCAAGGAGAGTGGAGATGCCAAATGGCAGGGTAAATTGACTCGTGTTTTTCTTTCGTGAAAGAACTCCCGCGGAGGGAAAATAAAGCGTGGCAGAAAAGCCAAGAGAACAAACTTTCCTGAGTGGTTTTGTATTGTCACTGTCACACCTTAGGGTTAGGAAAGCAGATGAGTGCACAAACAGACACACACATATACAGTGAGATTTGAAGGAAATAAAAAGATCTTTGCCTTTCAGTAAGTCAACCACAGTAACGGTATTTTTTATTTCATTCTAAATAATGCCATAAGGCATCCCAGCCACCGAGTGGCAGTGTTGGACAACAGGACATGGGAAAATGAATGGGGGGGGCTCCGTTTCCTCTCTCCTGATGCTCTGGGCAGAAGCTCAGGGGCAACCGCTTCACAGAAGAGAGAATAAGGCATTGAGGAATGCGATTTACACTATATACCCTTGTACCTTTTATCCATTTACGTTTCTGTTGCTACAAAGCCTGTCACTATACATGGGGAGGGTTAAGAACTTTTATTGGTTCTCCTCCAATATGACCCCCTTTTAGCCACCCTTCATTTTACACACTGCAAGCCACCCAGCCTATTCAGTGCAGTTGGAGGGGAGAGCATTCCTTCGGCCTGAACTTCTAGCCTTAGGAGTCTGGAAAGTCCCCAGGAGAAGCCAAAAGAAGCACCACAGATTCAGACATAGCAAATTTTGCAGTTGGTAGACAGAGGCGCTTTGTCAGTCGTGTGGGGCAGCTTCAAATGAAAAGATATGGATTGGAATATGTGCAATCCAGACCATGGGGTTCACCCGGGAGAGCACACAGAGCCGTTTGTTATTGTTTGATTAAAAAATAAACTTATTGGCCCTCTGTCCCCATGCTTTGTGCGTAAGGGTGTGAAACTCATTCAGACACAATAGCATATCAGACCAAAGTAGCAAACACATCGGGAAAAAAGGCCTAGATGTGTCCCTCACACCCTGGTAACCTCTGAATGATTTAGATTAAACATTTTGTCTGCAGGCCAATTAAGCCAATTCAATACCCTGCTGTCTTGACAAGGGTTAAAGAAAACAGTGCTTTTACTGGGCAAATATGTCTGCTATCAGGACAAACTCACACTTTTCAACTGGGTTAGTGCACAAAGTCTTCTCCTTCAATTAGTTTTCTCCTCCAAGCCTTCGAAATGGTTAGAATGAAACTTCTGGATTCTGACCTGCCCTAGCCAACAGAATAATGGATGATAAATATGAAAGAGAGATGGATGATAAATGTTATTGAGTGCTGGATGATAACACATGTGACCAGTATGGGGCTCAATTCTGTTGACAGCTTTCAGAGTAACATTTCACCGATAACGTTTTCTTCCAATGCAGCACGGCTGACCACTACATCGGTCTTGAATGATTTATTTAGCATTCTTAAAATGTCACAATTTTAGATTTACATCCACAAGTCTTATACAAACAGAATGCATATTAAAAGAAGATTCTTATCTTATCTTATCTTGATTATCTTGGCCCTAAAAGGCCTTTCAGGACGAGATGCGATGTGGTTAGTTTAACAGTCTGGGGCTGTACGTTTAATTATACGTGGTAAAGATCTAACGGTGCATTTAATCATATGTGGTTTAGATCTAACAGTGTGTTTAATCATATGTGGTTGCGTTCTAACAGTACGCTTAATCATATGTCGTTCAGATCTAACAGTGCGTTTAATCATATGTGGTTATGGTCTAACAGTACGCTTAATCATATGTGGTTAAGATCAAACAGTACATTTAATCATAAGCGGTTAAGATCTAGCATTACATTTAATCATATCTGGTTAAGATCTAACAGTGTTTTTAATCACATGTGGTTAAGATCTAGCAGTACATTTAATAGTACGTAGTTCAGATCTATTTACTAGGCAGTTCAAAACAGACGCGATCTCCAGGAAGGAGACAGGAGTACCCCCTAGATGCGAGAGTAGAGATATACACCAATATACCCTTGCATATTTAATAAAAATCAAGCAAAATCGTTCACTATTACCATACACCTGCGTATATACCCCCCATCTCGCACATAGCAGGGGATTAAAAAAACAAAAAAAACATAGGCAGACACTTTCTCTTAATCCGTTTCCCCAAAACAGATAAATGTTCACTTACCTAAGGATATGTTAGTGACTCCAGTTCATTACGACTCGTACAGATTAAATTCTCACTGTCCAAAACAGTGCTGTTCATCAAAATATTTTATTTATTTATTTTGAAACACCTTCCAGACAACATCATCCGTTACATTTAATGAGAACCATGTCTCTGTGGTCTCTGTTACCAAGGTGACGCCACATCTCACAGAGGCCCTAGATTCCTGAAAATTCATTAAGATGCTGGAAACTCCATGCCTCATTGGCATGTCACACAAAGTTCTCCTGCCATGCTGAGATATATCATCAAAGAGCATATGCACACATTCCCCTTGTGCACTCCTGGACCCTGTGAGTGTGCTTTGGGCATGTGTATTTAAATCGCAAGAAAACAAACATTGCAAATCTCTTTTTGAACAAAAGTTAGTACAGCAACATGAAGTCTACATATATTAACATGTTAGCACTTGGCTACAACAATAGCCAAGCGTAACACTTTTCTATTTAGCATTTATACAACATGTGGAGGATTTAGCCTCACAATATTGGCAGAACATGCAGGAATAATTTCGGGGACATTCATTGTTGCTGCAGGACACTGAGGGTTGGGGGGGGATGGGGCAGCGTTAAAGAAAGTTTCCGAGATGAGATGATTCAGGACACAAAAGACAGACCAAGACACAAAAAGGATGTTTACCATGTTATATCAGTCATGTCAGACAATGTGTACATATATAAATACAGATATTGCACATATAATTAAGACAATAAGATAAAGTCTGAAATGATGAAGCAGCCATCCTAACCACTCAGTGTCCTGTCCGCCGTCACCCCCCCGCCCCCCCACCACCCCACAGTCTCAGACACAGACTAAAACAGCACTAGCAACTGAGAGGAACAAGCATGTAGAAACAGTCAGACTGAGATTTACTGGATTACAGTACAAAGTCATTGTTTCTTTGTCATTTTAAAAAAGATTATCCTTTTGCGAAGAAATATCTGCTTTCTTGCTCTGAAGCAGATGGCCGATGTGTGGTAGAGTGACAAAACTGGCTTAAAATGCTTCTGTTCTGGCTTCAAATGTTCTTGGCTTCATGCCAGAGAGAAGGCGCATTGTCAGGACACTGATCTGACGACCCAGGACACCCAAACCATAAGTAAGTGCCGAGATCTGCAGCATCCCTCTCCCTAGTTCAGACTGCTCCGCTTAGTTCTTGGCTACTTTACTCTAGCGTCATTTCAGAGTTTCCTTAAATGTAAAATAGCTTCCAGAATCTAGTAAACCCTTAGTAAACCATTGATTTATCTCTCTTTCATTAAAAAACAGTAGTCATATACGAGGGCTGATTTTCCACCGTTGAGGTAAATCTGAGTAGCTTTGCCTTTTGCAGTTTAGCGACATAAATAAAACATAGAAGATGAAAATATGCTGCAAGGGCATTCTGGTTCTATTGTCAAGGCAACAAGAGATTGAAAAAGAGATTAACTGCCTAACCAGGACAAGCATTAAAACGGCACCGACAGTATTGAGATCATACCTGCAACCATAGAGTATAGTACAGTATAGGGAAATATAAGATGATGCATCTGGTATTTATAGGTCAATAAAAGTTTTGATATTACAAAAAACTGCATCCAGACTGTACACACAGCATTAGTCTTAGAATAGCACACTAGCATTTGGCACATGAATGATAATTAAAAGAACAACACAGGAAGCCGGTATTTACAGATCCAGAGGTAGACACTGGCTTAACTTATTTTGTCTGATACTGTTAACACTTCCGACGGTTGGTTTGTTCTGAAGCTACATTCTGTAATACACTTACTGCTAACATTTCCCAGTGGCTTTTACAGCCACAACTATGCAAGTCGTTTATGCTGGTAAAAAAAAGCTTATTTACTATTTCCTATCATAGGAATAAAGGAGCTGTTGTTTGTGTAAAAATTCCCAATATTAGGAAAGGAAAAGTCTGGTTTGTCTACATTCCTTTTCCCGGTTGCTTTCCTGAAGGGAAGACACACACAGGACTGTTAATGAGCAGTGCAGTAGTTATAGTAGCTACCCACTAGAAAGTAACAGTTTTGCATTAATACTGCACAGTCTGGGGTTATAAAACATGGCTATCTACAACCCCAGTAGCGGTGTCTATGGTAAGAGCCCCGTTTGAGGAATTAGGCTTCGAGTAAGTCGAAAGAAGAATGAAGTCTGCCTTTTTTTAAAATTCCCGCTTGTTGCTGAGTGACCACATGGCGGCGCTCTTTTTGTCACCTCAAAGTGGGTCTGCTGCTTTCGTGGCAGGGGTCACACAAATATGTGCTTCTCACCTCACCTCCTCCCCTGCGAGGACCTCACACCACAGTGCTAATGCCACTGTGTTTGGATTTGGTCCCAGTGCTGGTGGGGCCTGGCTGCTGGCCGTGGTTATGGGACCCGTGCTGGGACGGGGCAGCGTGGCCGTAGGGTTGGTGGTACTGATGTGGCGGGTGGTAGTGGTGGTGGTGGTGGTAGGGTGGGGGATGGCAGCGTTGGGGCTCCCCCTGATGGCCGGCATGGTGTGCTGCAGAGGGGCGTGGTTGATGAGAGATCAGCGTGGGGTACTGGGGAGGAGGGGCGTGGCCGTGCGAGGAAGAGAAGGAGGAAGGCTTCCCCCTTTTGCTGCTGCTGAAGAGGGTCCCAAGGAGTGAGGACGAGTTTGGAGCAGTCGGGTGGCCACGGGTTGGGCCCCCCCGAGAAGAGGAGGCTCTCTGGTGCATGTGGGGACTGCTAATGATGGAGCCCTGTGGGAAGACAAAAGGGCGGAGTCACTGACAGAGTCAGTGTCAGTTCCATGCAGGTAACTGCTACGCAGGGTTGCCACGGAGCTACTCCATGTTTTAGGGTGCATTCTGACCGTTAATCATGAGAGGTGCCGCTCTGAAAATGGGGAAGTTTTGAGACATATACTGTAAATATTAACCAGTTAGCTGTTTAGAACCATAGTTGCGTTAGCTTGTTGGCTAGAATGCTCGCAACACAGATTGAAACGTTTGTGAGTCAGCCAGTGAGTTATAAAACATTGTTAACTCGCTAAGCACATTGTTAGACTGAGGGGTTAGCACTCTATAAGAGAGGCGACAGAAGTGCAGATAAGGGGGGGCGGGCAGATCGTGCAGGTGGAACCAATCGTGCTGTGGGAACAGACTTTGTGCTTGATGCCGGCTATATTGTATCATAAACCACTGCTATAATCTATGCTCTGTGTCGTGCACATGCAAGATAAAAAATAAAAAAAAATAGCAGGTTTGGAAAAGATTCCACCCCACATTCATGGATGCGTATGTAACAATGAATGATGAACCATGCTTGCTATCTTCATGCAGTTTTGGTGGGTGACTGGGGATTGCGTGAAGCATAAGCCCCTCCCCCCAACAGACAGAGAAGAGTCTCAGGCCAAATAGCGAGTAGCCCATGCATGCAAGTCGAGGCACACATCATTTTTGTCAGGACGGGGAAGACAGCCATAAACCAGTAAGCAAATAGTGCATCCTGCCAACAGGAATCAGAATTCCAACTTACTTCCATATTGCTGTCTAGCGATCCGGCACTGCTGCGGCGCCCCCTCTTGCCTGCCCGGGTACATGCAACACCACAGATTAGGGACGACTGACGCATCTGTGCATTACATCAGAGGTGGTCAAAAGGATGACGCAACAAAAGTTATTTTTTTAATCACCGTTTTTAAAAAATAACAACATTGTTTCAGCATCCCATCTTCTGTTGTCCACAGGTCAGTTGACTATCAATGTTTTCACTGACCCTTTTTGACAGTTTCAACACAGGCAGCCGTGTAACTTCTTACATCTCAGAAATTTTTTTTTTTCTCAGCTGAAGTGAAACAGCCACGCCACACCACAACATAGGTAGGCATACACAGACAGAGATGCACTGACCATGTGTGACACATCTTGGTACACCATAAGCCAGCCAGGGAAAGTAGGTCTGGGGACGTATTGAATTAACAGCCAAAAACAGTATGAGAGGAGACATGGCTGAAACACCAATAAACCATAAACTCAAACTGCTGTTGCCCACGCTATCTTATGCATAAAGACACAGAACCACTCACTGTAATAGCAATGGTTTTGTTTTCCTCTCTGAATGTTCCGGAACATAATGAAAGTGGCAAAAGTACAGACAAGGCAATTCCCGTCCTCCAGCACCTTGCACATTTCATTTAACACATTATGGACGGCCAACTTAGTGACCGTCTGCACTGCTGTGTTATAGAGCAGGAGAGACAGTAGAAAGGGTCTAGTCTCTGGCAGATCTGAACAAAATCTCTCCTTTATTGCTAAGCTGCCTCTGCATTAACAGGCTACCTAGACCAAGACCATTTCAAAACATCACCTACAGGTTAAGTCCAACGTGAGGAGAAATGTTACTATAAAAACCCAGTGTCCAAAATTTCTTGGATTGCTTGTGGGGTCATGCAAGAAATTTATCCTTTAGGAATGTATATAAGGCGCATTACTAAATCCTTCAGCCTCTCTGACATGGCAACAGACGGATTCGTACGAGCTGGAATTCGCTGGTCTGAATCCAGGTCACGTGATTAGGCGATCGTGACTAGGAGAGCACAGCGGTGGTGCAGAATATGTGGATAGGGGTGGGTAATCCGGCATGGCTTCTCTCACCAATGAGCTTCTTCTGATTGGAGGAGAGAGATGCCCCACCTCCAATCAGTGCTGAACCTATCGTTCGGGCCGTATAGAGTATAAAAGAGACGGGCGGCTCAAACGTAACTAGAGGCTAGTCCTCCTTTCTGACCCTCCTGGCGGCAGGATTTGTGTAAGGTGGCGATGCCTAAATAAAAACTGTCATGGAAACAGCAGTGCATTGATAATGATAATGACTGATACTGTAAAAACAATAAAAACTAAGAAGTGGAGAGAAGAGTGAGAGAAGACCATAAATTAGTTTTGATTTCAGACATAATGTTGGTGGCAGGCTCTTTTTCGACTGAACTTTACTAAGTGAAAAAAAGCAACCAAAGGGAGGACTGTAACCACAGTGGAATGTCAAATGTACAGGAATAAATGTACAGGGCCAATGTTAATTAACAGCAGCCAGTTAATCCCTGAGCAGATACCTTAGTCTAACGTCTAAAAAAATATATACTAAGGGGTGACCCCCTGCCTCCTGTCAGCAGGCCCCGCCCCACCCCGAACAACCTCGGATGACCTCTCACCTGCCTCAGAGAGGTCACGCAGTGAGCTGCTGAGGGCAGTCCTCTTTAGTCCCTCCCCTGCAGTGTAAGTATCGTCCAGGCTGCTGTGGCCCAAGATCCCGCTGCCCGGTTCCCTCCTGAGACTGCTCCTGCTCTGGCAAGTTCCAGGGCGGACCACACCCTTCTGCTTCTCTAGCTCCGCTGAACACGTGGAGGACAGAGGGCAAAGGGAAAGGAGGTGGGGACAGTCCGTTCAGCAGTGCCTCACTTCCGCTTGGGAGTGCGGACCCCTCCTCCCCCAACCTAGCCTCAAACTCCACTTTTTTATTTACATGCAGATAAAACACACGAGACGCATGAGTTGTTTTAAGTCTCGCTGTTGGAACCCATTCTCATTCTGTTATTGATAGTGCTAAATCAAATGTAACTTTATTTTGGTTTTCTACATTTGCACATCGTCTTGTGTTTCCCTCAGTCTTCATCTTTATATAGGCCTTCATATATCACATTTAATATATTATAGGCATACAGTTCCCGTGGTCCCCCCTTAAAATAAAGGTAGCTGGGGAATGGACATGTATCTAGCAGGTCACAGATTCTAATGCCAGCAGGGCTCTGCCATAATACCCTTTAAACATGGATATACCTCAGTTAAGCATCTTTTTGAATTAATGGACAAAGAGTAAAACTGTTTGCTTTGCAAGTTGCCCTGGATAATTTTGTGATGAGAATGGGAGCGTTACAGAAAGTCATATGCTCACATTCTATTCTGTACTTCTCCATCTCCTGAACCTCTGCAATGGATTCTCGCAAGTCGTCCGTGAACTTCTTGCGGTCTTGGGGGTTCGGAGCGTTAAAGTTGACGAGGACTTTGAGGTCCGCACCAGGTATGGCCGATGTCAGCCTGACTCCATTGGGGTAATCTGGGGGAGGGGGGGCGGACAGACAAGTGAAAAAGTCCTCGAAACTGTATAGATTTATGTATTCTTAAATATACAGGAAATTTAAAAACTATTTTCAATAGCAGGAGTACAACCCATTCAGTTTGCGTCTAAATATTTACCAACTGAGGACAGAGTTTCTGAAGAGAATGATACCCTGGAAAGTACTGATATCTCCAAGAAGATATAGCTCCTGGGCCAGCTGTGGCCACTGCAGTTTACTGGCAGCAGCTTGAGAATGTTGTTGCTGTAGGCTCAAAATTAAAGGGTTGTATTCCAGCCATCGTAAATTGTTCAGATCATACAATTGTTGAAATAATCGGTATGCGTTGTTAAAACACTGTTGCTCCAGTTAACATAGGTATGTGACCGTAGCTTCTTTTGAAACGGACAATTTGAAATATGTAAATATCCAATTCCAAGGAAAAATATCCAATAGAAGCAACATTAATAATAATAATATATAAGACTCTTTGTTTTTTGTAATAAATCAGCATTTTAAGACGCAATGTGTAAACCAGTACAGGATCCCTTAAAGGTGTTACTTATGTGGACACCTTTACAATCATATCTGTTGTACCTTTGATTAATTTTGCTACAGAATCATCAGCATGAGCGCATCGAGAGGCTTTGTGGCACTTACACTGGTTCTCGAAGAGAAGCACCTGCATCCCATACAGAGAGAAGGACTGCCGGAAGCTGTATGTCACAGAATTCTTCTTCTTCTGGAAAATCTTGGTAAGCTAAACCAAAGCCACAAGAGGTCAAAATCTTTATTAAGACATAAAAAATCCAGCCTAATGGAAGACCACCAAGATGACACTGCAGGAAGCTCCAGCACAATGGATAAGCACTGAGATCACAGCAAAGGAAGCTCAAGCTTGGTGAAATATACCACATGGCCAAAAGTATGTGGACACCTACTCATCAAACATCTTATTCCAAAATTGTGGGATATATATGGCATTGGTCCTCTCTTTGCTGCTATAACAGCCTCCACAGGGAAGGCTTTCCACTAGATGTTGGAACATTGCTGCAGGATCTTGCCTCCATTCAGCCACAAGACCGTAAGTGAGGTTGGGCACTGATGTTGGGCAATTAGAACTCACAGTTAGCTCACAGTTGGCGCAGAATCATCTAGAATGTCATTGTATGCTGTTGCATTTAGAATTCCCTTCATTGGAACTACGGGGACTAGCCCGAACCATGACATACAGCCCCAGACCATTATTCTTTCTCCATCACTTTACAGTAGGCATTATGCGTTTTGGTAGGCAGTGTTCTCCTGGAATCCACCAAACCCAGATTAGCTTGTTGTACTGCATTGACTGATGGTTAAGCATGATTCATCACTCCAGAGAATGCGTTTCCACTGGCAGTTAGCATTACACCACTTTATACCGCCGATTGTTGGCATTGCGCCTGGCCTGGCTATGGAAACCCATTTCAAGCTCCCAATGAAAAATTTTTGTGCTGACGTTTCTTCCAAAGGAAGAAACCGAGGACAGACAATTTGTACACACTACGAGCTTCAGCACACTGTGGTTCTGTTCTGTGAGTTTGTGTGTCCTACTACTTTGCGGCAGAACTGTTGTTTCTCCTAGATGTTTACACTTCACAATAACAGTCCTTACAGTTGACAGAAAACCTCTAACAAGGAAAAAAGAGGTGGAAAAATTGACAAACTGAATTTTGGATAGGTAGCATCCTATGGCGGTGCCACGTTGAAAGTCAATGAGCTCTTCACTGAGCTCCTCCATTCTACTGCCAATGTTTGTTTATGAAGACTGCTTGGCTGTGTGTTCGATTTTATACACCAGTCAACAATGAGTGTGTCCTCATACGTTTGGCCATGTAGATCATAGCAGAGAGAGCTCCAACTCGGTGAAATAGAAGAGAGATCACAGCACAGGAAGCTCCAGCCTGATGAAATATCAATGAGATCAGGATCATCCAACCTCATGAAAAAAGCATTCAGTTCACAGCACAGGAAGTTCCAAATTCACAGATATCCATGAGATCACAGCACAGGAATCTCTACCTTGATAAAGTAGCACTGAGGAAGCACAGGTTCAATGACACAAATAACACAGATCACATTACAGGGAGACCCAGCTTCACGAACAGCAAAAGATCACAACACAGATTGCTCCTGTCTGATGAAGTAGCACTGAATTTACAGTATAGAAAGTTCATTGAAACTTCATGAAAGCTCCAGCCTGATGGATAAGCACTCAGATCACAGCGTTCAGCATTAGTAACGGTGAACAGAGGCACTCTTACCACCAGCAGGTCATTGAAGAGGAAGATCTCCCGCTGATGAAGGCCCAGCTTCTGCAGCTTGTTCGGGTCGGGCACTTCAAACAGCCGGCAGTAGCACACCAGCCTGCGATGAGGGAGGGACAGAACCTGGAACCAGGGCACAGACCGGGTCAGAACCTCTGTCAGCGGTCAGGTTTCGCTATGGCCAAAAGCCTTCCTGTTTCAGAGGTACGATCTCTTTAGTCAGTTTGATTTCACCCAGTGAAAGGCTGAACTTCTGTCATTTGTAAGAACACTTTAATTTCACAGAGCTGCCAGTGATTTTACGTCAGCAGTTGTTAGCTCTCTGTCTTCCTCTCTGTCTGGTCCTCTTCAGCCTTCCCACCACCCCCCATTGGCAGTAATGCATGAGTCAGCACACATAACAAAAAGCCCAATTATGCAGATGACCTTAGCTGATTTATAAGTGCTGTGCTCCACTCACAGTCCATAAACAATGTGTCTAATCCATTTGTGTCAGTTTGGTCCAGATGATGACTAGAGGTGATTCTCTAACCAGCATAGATAAAATTTTAATGTAAATTACAAAAAAGGCATGCATACACAAACAAGCAATTTAGGGAATACAGTGCCTTCCATTGAAGTAGGATAATTGCTCATTTCCCACAGACCAGCGGGAAAAATGGCAGAATGAAATCACACAATGCTTTAATATAGGATACAACAGCAGAAAGGGTTACTCACACAACCAAGGCCATGGTGCAGCGATCCAATCTGCAAACACGAGCAGAGAGAGGAGGTGAGAGAGAGGCCGCGACCCAATCCGCGCACGATCACTTCCTGTGGCCGGGTGGGGGTATACACAACGAGGCACAGAGAGGAGCTGTACCGCTCCATCTGAGTGGACAAGACCAATCCCGCCGCCTCCTACCGTGAGCCCAAATGCATGCCTCTCCTAACGGCATGGCAGGGAAAAGGGAGGCAGGATCGGGTTAAGTGAAATTGAGGCTTTGCCTGAGGATGCACCTGTGCATGGTGGATGGAATATTGAAAGTCTGGTGTAGGTATAGCATCGTCACTGGTTATAGACCTGCTTTAGGTGCCACTTTCATGATCTCAGCACACTATTCTTTACAATGCTCAAGTGGTCTAGCTGGTCTGTTTGCCACACCCTTACCTTCACAGTTGAGGGCGGGAACAGGGCGGGGAGTGGGGAAACGGGGACAGAGACCTGTCAGAGAGGGTCCCACAGGCACTCACCGGCTTCTTGCCCACAATCAGCTTCTCCACCTTCTGCACCTGGGACACGTGGTCGTCGTTGGTCTTCAGCTCCCGCTTCTGGATCCTCTCGTAGATGCCAGTTAGGGACTCCCGTGAGATGTCCTCACCATCATCCACCCCTGAAGGGAGGGGGCGAGTGTTTCGTCAGCACAGGCAGACGCTTGTATCTGCTGACATGCACACGCATGCAAACACATGCACGAGTACACACACACACACACACACACACACACACACACACACACAGAGAAGCCTGCTAGGTACAACCAACTATCGCCCCCTTGAACTGAAGTGTAGTAAGCAAATGCTCGCCTCTGAGGTTTTTGACAAAGTCTTCCAGCTTCATCTTGCGCTCAGGCTTGACGTTGGGGCTGTACATGTCGGTGTTGAGGAGGATGATGGCGAAGGCCAGGATAAAGATGGTGTCCGGGTTCCTGAACTGCCGTACCACCATCGGGTTGCAGATGCAGAAGCGCTGGCTGTAGAGGAAGAACACAAGTCACGCCTCCATGAGCTGCTCTCTGATTGGTACTTTTTCGCTCCATAGTTTGCGCGGTGTTCACCTGAACGCCTCGATGAGCCGCTCCACCTTCTGCGCCTCCCCCTGGACTCGAATGTGGGCCTGGAACTTCCTTAGGGCCTCATCCAGCTCCATACCCGAGAAGTCCATCTCGTCCACCACGCAGCTGCAGGGCAGGCCAGATGCCACTCAGACTAACTCAGATGGGACGCACTGAGAGGGGACGCACTCATTGGGGACGTACTGAGAGGGGACGCACTCAGAGGGGACGCACTGAGAGGGGACGCACTCAGAGGGGACTCACTAAGACGGGACAGGCTGGTAGACGCTCTTTATGGGGTCAGATAAGATATCTTCAGATAACTGCAGCAGATAGGCACGGAATTAGACAGGGAACCCTGAGATCATCTATTCGACTTCATTATCACCATTTTCTTTCCCCATCACCACCTTTAAATTCTACTTGATGAAAAAGTATTTTAGTTATTTTAGATATTAGATGTTAATTGCATTATTGCATATGAATCAATTAATAATTTTATTGTTTCCAATGGAAAATACAATACTATTTGCACTTGGTACTTAAAATGGTGGGATGCCAACTTCCCACAAAAAGTGAGGGTTTAGTATTTGCTATTCTTCTGCATCTTCCAGGATATGAAATTGTTGGGGGAAAAAACAACCAACCTTAAATGGAAGCGAGGGTTGTCCTCTGACAATCTCTACAGTTTCACCATAAAAAATACTCACTCCAAGACGTCCCTGTTGAACTGTTTCTGACGGTTACCCAGAAACTCGCCAATCATCTGCCGACTCAACCCTTTCCTCTGGAGCAGGAAATGAGCCACGGCCACAGGTGTGTCCGGGACAAAACCTCGTTCCATTAGGTACTGGACCCCCTTCTCTGGTTTCCTTCAAGCACATGACCAGGATAACAACTCAATTTCAAGCAACCAACACTATTAACACTTATTTCTTTACTGATACCCAGTCTATAGAAATATGATTTATTAAAACAGTGATAAATTAAATAATTTCTCTGCCCGAATTCAAGTACAGCTAAAACACCCTGTACTGAGTGAGGATAGTGGCCACTGCGAAGTTGAAAGCCCTCAAAAATGTTTAAATATCATTCAAAGAATGAATGCATCATAGATCTGTGCTTAACTCTCCAAACTCTGTAAACATGGCAGTGCTAGAGATCCAGCCAATGTTCAAAGTCCTTCTCTAGATGGAGTGTGTGCAGTCTTTTGTGTATAACGCACAGAGCCACCTGGCACACACAAACACGAGCTGACCAGGTCAATCGCGCTTACTTGTTGAAGAGGTTGAGGCCGATGCGGTAGTGCCTCTTGCGGATGAAGTCGTTGCTGAAGGTGGGCGAGTCCCAGCTGTTGCGGGTCTCCTTGTGGTAGGTCTGCTCCCTCAGGCTCTGCTCCCTCAGGCTGTCCCGGGACGAGGACTCGGAGCTGCAGTTTGCTGTGTCGTTGGAGTTGGAGGTGCTGTCCAGGCTGTCGTTGTCTCCGTCGGAGAAGTCTGACTCAGACCTGCTCTGCCGGTTAGCATTGCCGTTGATGAGCAGGTGGACCTCGAGCGGGCGGGGCGGGGCACGGGGGCCTCGCGGGGGGCTGTCCTGCAGGCCGCTCTGCTCGCACGCGTCCTGCCTCTTGAGGGACAGGTCTGAGCGGTCACTGAGCTCCACTGAGCTGTCGCTGGGAGGCTCGATGGTCAGCAGGGGCAGGCGGTCTATACAGAGCCTGGGAGGGGTGCTGCAACAGCTTGCATCTGTGTCTCCGCCCCCATCGTCCTCGTGCTCCACCGACCACCGCCCTCGGTGGTCGGGCCCAGAGCGGGCTGGCAGGTCTGAGTCTGCGCTGGAGGGGCGTGGGAGCCGGGACGGGAGGTCATCTTCGTCGATGAAGAGAGTGACGTCACTGTAGGAGGCAGTCATCTCATCCAGCCGCCGCCGTGCCCTGCTGTGGAGTGACTCCGGCTCATAGGGCTCCACCGGCCCCTCGTCGCCGGGGCAACCCCTGACCTGCTCGGCGCGGGCCTCATCCCCGCGCAGGCCGCGGCAGCCGAGGGCGTCGTCGATGGACTCGGCCAGCGACTTCACCTGCCTGGAGAAAGCATCCTCCAGCTCAGTGATGGCGTTTTCCAGGTCACCCTCGGGGGCCGCCTGCATGCAGGCTGGGACCCCCACTTCGCTGCACTCGGACGGTGCCAGTGCCCCCGCCTCGGAGCTATCGTCCGTCAGGGACACCTGCTTGCCCTCGAAATAGGAGCTGTGAACTTTTTCAGGACCCTCGAAGGAAAACTGCATCCTCATGTTGGACCAGACGATTCGACGGGACATGCGATTCTCCGACATGGAGCTCCTCAGTCGCTCAAAGTTCTTGTTCATCTGATACTGGCGGAAAGCCGTCTGGATGGTGCGCGCTGCATGTCGGGTTATGAAACGCCCCCCGTACTTACGCTCCAGCATCTCCACCTGAGGGGGAAAAAAAACAGATCTGCTAAGCTGCCAGGTGCCAGTAGTGACGGGCAGAACATAGCACTGACGTGAAATTAGCACGGCACATCCTAAACAAGCACGTCTCCCCCTCCAGTCAGTGGCCTGTAGTGTGTAAAGTGACAGGTGGCTGAGAGTCGAGCTTTGTTTACTCGGCCTCCCTGTCTGTGGGGGCAGGGTTCCTAGTGACAATTAGGAGTGTGATAATCCGTGAAGCAAACTACATTTTTAAATAAAATTAATAATTTGTGTAAGTAATCAATGACTTATGCTTAAATTTCGAGTAAAAGTTTTTAAACCGTAATCCGAATCCGATTCAAAGTTGTTTTTTTACCTTCAACTGTACAGGTTGTATGTACTCACTAAAACAATACACAAAATCACTTCTAAAACATAGAAAATCGCTAAATGCAATTATCCTATTACAAAATGAAAGGGTTTGATCTTCCATTTTCAACCAATAATAAAGTCAAAAGCAAACTAATTTAGTACTGGGTGGAATAGGAACATTCACACAATTCTTTGTTAAATGATTTGAGTGATCAGTACAGTAAGAATGACAGCTCTGTATTTCTGATGAAATTAGGACCTTGTTTTTTCCCTGACAGGATTATAGGTGTTTCTCATGACTTTTATATAAATACATAAATAATGCTCAGGTTCTGATCTAGTTAATCAGCTTGAAGCAGTGGCCTCAGCGAAAGTGTAAGTACTTCAAACAGCTGCAGTGATCTCGGTAGGACAACGGCTTTAACAGGGGTGAGTGTAAGACAGCTGCGCTGTAGGGTTAGGGTTAACTGGATCGAGTGCTCCCCTGCAAGGCGGCTGTGCTGTAGGTTTAGGGTTAGGATTAAATGGGACGAGTGCTTCTCGGCAAGGCGGCTGTGCTGTAGATTTAGGGTTAACTGGAACGAGTGCTCCCCTGCAAGGCGGCTGTGCTGTAGGTTTAGGGTTAACTGGAACAAGTGCTCCCCTGCAAGGTGGCTGTGCTGTAGGGTTAGGGTTAACTGGATCGAGTGCTCCCCTGCAAGGCGGCTGTGCTGTAGGTTTAGGGTTAGGATTAAATGGGACGAGTGCTTCTCGGCAAGGCGGCTGTGCTGTAGATTTAGGGTTAACTGGAACGAGTGCTCCCCTGCAAGGCGGCTGTGCTGTAGGTTTAGGGTTAACTGGAACAAGTGCTCCCCTGCAAAGTGGCTGTGCTGTAGGTTTAGGGTTAACTGGAACAAGTGCTCCCCTGCAAGGCGCTGTGCTGTAGGTTTAGGGTTAACTGGAACGAGTGCTCCCCTGCAAGGCGGCTGTGCTGTAGGGTAGCTACCTGCTTGTCCTGGAGGTCTGAGGAAAGCTCGTAGTTCTCGGAGAGTGAGCGGGAACGCTTGACAGCCTCCTCCTCGGCCTGTCTTCGCAGTATGGACTGGGAGTGTGGCAGCCTGGGCTGACGGGGGCGCTGCGGGCTGTAGAATGGGGCAGGGATGTAGCGGTCCTGCCCCAGGGTACGGCCAAACGACACTGGGACTCGGACATAGATGTCGTCCGTAGGGGGGCCCGCTTCCTCGCTGGGGGCGTCACCTTCCACGCTAAAACAAAACAATCCACAGAATCGCCGTAAGTCACCGCCAATGATAAACGATTGCAGAGCGGACATACTGAGAGGTGATGTGTGAAAGAGAGAAAGAGAGGAAAGATCGAGTAAAGAGTGAGATGAGACGGAAAATGTAGAGAGAAAAGAAGGAGGGAAAAGAGAGAGAAAGCAGAGAACAGAGAGAGTGATCTCATCAGACATAAACCCACTATAAACTACCGTAATAATCTATCTTGTCCAAATGACAGACAGACGGTTTCACAACATGCACCGCTTGCAGTCGCAAGAGGTCAGGCGCCCTGGCAACAGCAGGGTATTCCAGGGCTTTTCATAGAAGACATTCCCTTCCCTCTTTGTGTCTAACGACTTGCGGTCTCCACCTCAACCCTCCCACCCCTTCAAAAGCTGGCTGCAAAGAACATATCATGAAGGGCCACTGCATATAAACAGGAACCCAAATTCATCTGACTCCTGGAAGGTGTTTCAAAGCAAACAACCATTGCTGAAGAGCAAGGTGCCTCTACAATGGGCTGGATGAACCTCAGGATCTTGTGAGAGCAACACAGAGCTGCATAGATCTTTAATTTCTGAGCAAGGTAAAGTCATGGTCTGAGTGACAACCCAACATGTCTAAAGTTCAGTGGGATTGTTGTGCAAACATTACAAATAAGCAGGCAGGTAAAATGAAGAGACAGGAGACAGCTCTTCACAGTCCTAGTCACAGACACACACTACACACAACAAGTATTTATAGCATATTATATACACTTCGTGAAAATGCCATTGGGATGTCGATCATCCCCACTCCTATCCTAAACCAACCCTTGTTTTTTTAGAGACTTTTTTTCGGGATTTTCAGATAGTTCTGATAGGAATTAATACAAAATGTTATAGTCTCTCTTTTTTCCAGTCAACACACACCTTTGATGATGCTGATATACTACAGAGGTACAAAATGTGTACACTGTGAGAACCGAATCTGGTGATCATGCAGATGATTGTGTGGTCAACTGCACCAATTTAATCGTGCACACTGTAGGTGTTTTTAAAGCTGACGTTGTTTTGGGGATGGTGTAAGGACAGACAGGACCTGAGGAGTCGACATGTGTCCAACAGCAGCGGTGCCATCTTGCCAGACTCCAGCAGTCACATTTTGTGGGTTATAGCAGACAGGCTGGTGGTCTCCAGTTCAACGAAGCATTGATTGAGCCGCATAGTGGCATCGCTGTAAGTGGTCCAACAGGCTACCTAGCGCAGCTGACCCAAAACACACGCATGGAACAACTGAATGCATGAAGCAAAACCATCAAGTCGTGAATCATCTCCAATTTTGACAGATTTCGCTGCTGTGCATTGAATGAATTGAGTGCTCAGAGTTTTGCACTATGGAGTGACTCTCCTTAACAATAGTGGAACTGATAAAAACTTAAGGGTTTTGGTTTGTTTCAGTGTATTAACAGGCAAGTCACGACCGTGGAAAACTACGGCCCAATTGAAAAGCCTACCTAAAAGCCTAGGAAACATAAATAAACCATTCATGGTAATAACAAAGCGCTCTCCTAATTAAAGTAACTGCAGGGCCCTGCACTGTGTGACAGCCACTGACAGCAAACCGCAAATCCTTCCCAAAAGCAAGTTACTCTTGCTAGGCCTAGACAGTCAGAACTGGTGTTTTATAAACCATCTGCCAAAAAAGCAGGTTCTACGATCATTAAGGAAGAAGGTAGCTGGTTCTGCGATTTTTACTGAAGAAGAAAGCAGGTTCTGTATTCTTTAGATCAGGTTGTCACACACACACACAGACACACGCAAACTCATGCACACACAGACACACTTGCACGCTCCGGCACACTCACGCACGCACACAGACGAAAACCTGAGCTCATGCGCATGCACACACAGAAACGCGTGCAAACACACATGTACACACAGACACGTACACACATGCATGCACAAACCCTAACAAACTTGTGTGCACACGCTCACACACACATACTCTCTTTCATATACACAATCACACATTTTCTCTCTCACATACTCTCACTCTAACATATACACATAAACACACACACACACACACACACACACACACACACACACACACACACAGTGTCCTACCAGCTGTCCAGCTCCTGTTCCAGCAGAAGTTGTCTCTTCCCTGAGGCACAGTGTAGACACCACATCTCAGCCCCTGACTGCAGGATGAGCCGGCAGAGACAATCATCACCAGTGCTGAGCCTATGGGTGACCAAAGCAGCAGGCTCTGCTGTAGTGTTCTGACAGATCCTCTTTCTCTGGCTTTCTCTTTCTATCTATCCCCGATGATCAGTTGGGCTCCTGAGACTGTAGCCAGCAAGAAGGGGGTGGGACAGAGAAGTGGCTCTCTGTGTGGTGGTTAAACCAAGAGAATACTAATGATCTGCAGAGAAGAGGATGGAATTCCTCCCGCAGAATGCTTGCTAACAGAATGCTAATGACCTGGCAGTGAGCAAACATGGGATGGGCGAGTGACCGCGTTTAGACAGGGTGTGTGGAGTGGAGTGGACTAGGGAGAATGGTCACTATGGATGGACTCAAAGAATGACAAGGAGCCTTTTTTTGGTGAAGCGAGGAAGCAGCATTTCGATGGGCATCTTCTCAAGGTCACATTGTCAGAAAATGCTGTGCTGTCACAGATTTCCAGCCAATAGAAAGTCCTGTGCCACAGATTTCCTGCCTCACCTATTCTTTTATTTTTAATTGGGATGTTAACCAGAGGTGATTCAAAACCCTGGACACCCTGTGACCCCCAAGGATTAGAGTTGGACCCATAATTGCCTCTTCTAATTTTATTATACAGGGGTTATGCAGTGGCACATATTTACATCCCATCATGGTTGGAGAGAGTTGATGTAGCCTCCATCTGAAAGGGATCTTAAGCGTTGAGCCGCCCCCTTACTTCCGCCAACACTGCTGAGCTGTTCCCCTGTAAAGGAGATTGAAGCGTGGCCCGAAATCCCTCCTTTCTGGAGACCATCGACAATAGCCAGCTTTTGGAGGGAACCTGCAGCATCAGTTGTTCTTTGTTTGTTCAGGAGGAGTTCCTCCCCAGAGGCTCGTACTCTCTTTGTTCGAAACTCAGGAAGTCCCAAGACAGTCCCAGCTTTCAACCCGCAAACAGCAAACATTTAGGGCTAGCAAACAGGAGATCCCCACTTCTCACACAAAAATAATTGTACAATAAACCATTAAACAAAAGTGGGTCAAAGGGTAAAATGTTTAAAACCTGCATTAGACTGGGGCCAAGGTATCCACAGTTTGACCTGTTCAATTCTGAGGTCAGTGACAAATTGGAAATTAATTTCAAATCGCTGAACATCGTTATAAACAGCTCCCGATGACAAATTTTCTTTGGAGGTGCACGGGCTGCTGATTTTCATGTTTTTGAGTGGGGGGCTTTGGATGGATTTTTGTGCCTTTTTTAGTCTGCTACTCGCCCTTTATTCTTCAAGGTCGAGGTGCAGAAAGGGTGTCAGTTTCCCGAAACACTGGCAGACTGGCACATTCTATCTTATCGCTTCCTAAGTAAAGTGGTAAGATGGCCAGGCAGCAAAATATAGTTTTCTGTAATCCTTTCATTTCAGTGTAACAGAGTGTCCATTTTAGTAGTCTTTGCAGTCTCACGCCACTCGGCAACAAACCCATTCACGCAGATCATTGATATGCAGTGTTGATATGCATTGTTTGAATCAACAGAGGTTTTTGAAAAACACTGACTATAATAATCTTTAAATGAAAGACTTTTAACAATTTCTTTACTATAGAATCAGAACATGGCAAATTAAATGGTAAGTTCCCCTCTCTCTCACCATGACAACGCTGCAATCCTTTCCCGTCTGAGAAGGGCGAATACAGGGTCCATTAGCTGTCACCATCCGCATTCCAGGAGAGCCCACAGGGAGGAACGAGCAGCTTACTGTCCAAGCGTGAAATTCACCAGGGAGGGAACACAGAGCCCACTCTTTCAGAGGAGGAGCGATGCTACGCCGCACACATACAGCGAGTCTCTGACGCCTCTCAACTGAATACTGGCACAATAAACCCCCGCAAACGTCTCGCAGTTGATATCGACTAAACACTCACATGCTCACACCTCGACGAACCCACTCATGTACGACTCTCATCTACGTCTGCGCTAAAAAACTGGAATTCCTCACGTTCCTGTCAGAACTTACACTTTCCACCAGGAAAAGTGGTGAACTCTAAAGGCGGACCGTCGAAGAACAGGCCCAGGCCCAGGGCCAGCATTCCACATAAGCTCCGTGTTAGATCTGTGTTGTTCACTAAAAAGGCAAATTTAGAAGAGAGTAATAAAGAGCCAAGCGTTGGAAGAACTAATCAACAAAAGAGAGGATAAGAAACAAGAACGCAGAAATCTCTAGGTTGTGGCAAATCAGTTCTTTGCTTGTGTGTACTAAAACTTGCTATGGTTATTATTCTAATGACTGTGTAGTGTTCCGTTTTAATTAGGCCTCAGTTAATGAAAGCACTGCTCTGAAATGTTTGTGGTTTTGCAGAGTGATGATGGTTATAAAGCAGGCAGTCCATTAATGTTAGCTTATCTTTCCTGTCAGTGTTAGGTCATATGGTGGGTATAGGGTTAGAGTTACGGTTACGGTGGGTAAAGGGTTAGGGTTACGGTTACAGTGGGTATAGAATTAGGGTTATGGTTACGGTGGATATAGGGTTTGGTCTTACGGTGGGTAAAGGGTTAGAGTTACGGTTACGGGGGTATAGGGTTAGGGTTAGGTGTTGCTGTGGGTAGAGTGGACAATAGAACGCTGTCACTTTGGGCTCAGCCGACAAATTTCCAAATATCTCCAGAATTGCTGGAATTCTAGCGCGAGGCAATAGCAAACAAATTGAATTGCATAGGGTTAGGTCTAACTGTGGGTATAGGGTTAGGTTTTACTGTGGGTATAGGGTTAGATCTAACTGTGGGTATAGGGTTAGGTTTTACTGTGGGTATAGGGTTAGGTCTAACTGTGGGTATAGGATTAGGTCTTA
>JAOYSI010010323.1:0-10433 GCA_025775065.1 Hiodon alosoides
CCCCCCCCCCACCCCCCACAACCACCCCCACCCCCCACACCCCACCCACCCACACACACCCACACACACACACACACACACACACACACACACACACACACACACACACACACAGCTTCCTAAAGACCTACAGGAGGTTCAGAGACGAGGAATCTCCAGGCTCTGGTTTAACCACACCGCCTACGCTGGGACTCATTCTTAGAGGCAGACAGAAAAACATGGAAACAGCCTCCTTTCAGTGACTGCAGCTTACATCAATGCAGGCTATGATGAGTGTCATGAATCAGTGAACCGTGACAAAAAGAGTCATCTTCAGTCGTGAAGGGCAACGGGAACACAAGATTTCATTAGCAGCTAGTGTCTGTTCATTAGTTCATACAGTTAGCAGGCCTTGGCGGGTTGCAGCTCCCACAAACACCCGGCCAGGATGACCAAGGATCGTCTGGAATAGGTCTCTGCTACACCACCAGCAGGAACCGCTCATTCCCAACAAGTCCACATATCTTATATTTTGAAAAAGTGTCCATCAAGTTGCGAAAATGTGGTATGCACATATTACCGGGTTGCTTTCATTTAATTAATGCAACGCTGAAACTTATCTAACGCAATTTTTGACTGAAATCTTGAGTTTTTGTGTTTGGCTGCTGACTGGAAATGCATTCTCAATAGACAATGTTCGTCACTAATAAACAGGGCAGCTTTGGAGTGAGTGGATGCGATCTGTGATGACTCTTTGGGTCACTGGACCCTGTGCTAAGTTCTCTGGGACATTCTCGTGGTTCCGGCTCTTGAATGGGTTCGGACGTGACAACGGGCATGCATACACCGACACTCACAGGAAGGACCACACGACTCTTGGCCATTTTTCACTCTCGTCACAGACAGGTGGCAACACAGCATGCATCCCGCGTGAATGGTGAATGCCCGCGCCCTGCAGCGAGTGTGGCACCCTGGGCAGGGGAAGCGGAGGAACTTACAGCATCGCGAGACAAGCAGGGTTACACTCCCCAGGGGGTGGTTAATAAGACAGTGTGGTTCTGGACCAGAACATAGAAAGAGGAGGGGTCCCGACAGGGTAGAGAGAGAGAGAGTTACAGTAAAGAGCTTCGTCATAAGGGAACAAAAAAACTAAAAAAAACAGGATCAGAGACCGAGATCAGGGATTGCCGTTGGAACGACGAGGCCGCTACCGGAGGCCGAAATTGATCTGTACCTGCACCACACCACCCTAAACCCTGTCCCGCGAGGACCCTCCCCCGTTTGACCTGCAAAGGCGGGAGTTCGCTGCCTTCACTGCCCATTGAGAAGATCCGTATTTACAATGGAGCTGCAGCTCTCCGCCATGTTCTGTATTGTCTTCGTAGCATGTGCTACACATTTACACTCTATTAAACATTGCGTTAAGTAAACCTTAATTACACATACTAAATTTGCCGAAATTATTATCTGTTGCTCCATTCAAAAATCCCCCTGAAATCTTTACACACTATGCACACACTGACAACCCCATAGGTCTTCTGGATGGGTATTGAATGCTTATGTCGAACGCTTACGGCCCAGAGTAGATGCCCAGCCTGGAGACTTGCGATAGCAAATGGCATTGTCAAAACATCGCATCATTTGTTCTGCTCAATGCGTTCCATACACAATAGTCGCATGCAATTGAACCTGGCCCTTTTCTTCCCCTTGCCGCGACTGTTACTGACTCCATCGGGATCAGAGTGGTTACACACTGCGTGTTTGAGCAGACCCAAAAACAAACTCAATTCATTAGCTCATGCGCTACAGGGCGGCACCCGCATGCTCGTGTTCACCTCACAAGATAACATTGACAATCTGAGCATGCAGCACAGATTATCTAACACTTTGAATAAGGCTCTCTGTAAAAGAAAAGCAGGAGGACCCTTAGCAAGACATAGCAGTTGTTGCACACACTAACAACAGTGTAGTGCCACAATAGGAAACTCCATTTGGCTAGAAGTAAATTGTCTTGTTCACGTGTCGACGAGGTGAATAATGCAGCTACAGAGAATTAAATTCTCAGCGGATTTTAAAGAAGTATAGATACAAACAACTGATTATCCCCCCACAGAAAAATCTATGGGAATGGAAGGACTGCGTGAGACGTTGTAATGTTTTAGCCTCCTATTAAGCCCCCTAAAACTACACCAGATCATTCCTCCGTGAATGGGGGTCCTTATGGAAATGCATTTACCTCAATGGGTCCCTGCTGGGTTTTATCCCCGTCGCTTATTCTTCCCTCCTTGCTGAGGCTGACTTGGCCAGCTGAGGTAAGCCTCTGCTCCAGCAGCCTCTTATTCAGGAGCCTGGCGGCGTTTTCGGCAAGAGTGTAGCCCGGAGGTGCTGACAAGTCCTGCCTTATGCTGATGACCTCGGGGGTTCTGTCTCCCTGGGCCTCCACGATCAGCTGGACAGGACTAGGGGACCTGCCCCGGACATTCTTCAGAAACTCCTGGACCACCCCTAACCCAGGAGACCTGGGCTCGGCAGGCGGAGGCGTGGGCTCTGCCGGGCGAGACCTGCTGGGGGACTTGGTGAACTTCTGTAGGGCGTCATAGACCACAGGTGTGTGGTCGATGATGTTGAAGAGGCTGGAGAGGCCATCGTTAATGGTGGTGTGGACCGGGCTGTCCCGGGTGGTGGTGGAGCGAGCCCAGGCCGATTCGCTGTAGCCCTTCTGGGGTGTGGTCGGCGTGGGGGCCCTGCTGTTGTTGGCCGGCTCTGCTTTGCCGGTCGATGACTTGCGCTGGAGCTTTGGGGAGCCGTATTTGGGGGAGCAGCACGGGCGCTCAAATTTGCTCTGCACGACCGGCGAGTACTGGACCTTCCTCAGACTGCGGGATGGGGATGAGATGGGCGTGGAGCCTCCCTTGGGGGTCAAGCACCGGTTAGGACTGCTGGTGAGGTTTCTCAGGGCCTCCGTCTGGAGACCCACACTGATGGTCTGCGTGGTCTGGGTGCCCCTCGTTGTGTAGCCGTTGGTCTGGCATGCCGTGTCTTTCAGCTGGCGGTCCACCGGGCTGGAGAGAATGGCGTTTCGTACAGAGAAAGCCACCTCCTTCATGTCATCGCTCAGGTTCCTGGACAACTCCAGCTCCAGGGACGAGGCGAAGCCCACGGTGGAGCAGATGGGCCGCTCCACGGGCCGGAGCCCGCCCTCCAGGAGCTCCCTGTGGTGTCTCGGGAGTTCGCGCGGCCACCTGCCAAAGACCTCCTCCGCCCCTCCCGCGGCCTCGCCCACCTTCGTCCTGGACATTGCGAACACAAAGTCCGTCTCCGCTCCGGGTCTCTCGGTGCTGCCAGGGAGGAGGGGGGGGCTGTGGAGGACCTGCACCCCATAGCGCTCCGCCCCCCCACAACTCCTCTGGGGCTGCCTCTGGCAGTGCTCGGGGCTGCTAAGCGTGCTGGTGGTCAAGGTGGCGCTGGTGGTCAGGTACCACGAGGCTGGCTGGAATGGCTCTGAAGTGTGCTCCGCCCTCTTGCTCTCGGCCCGCTCTGCCCAGGCCTCAGAGGAGGCCCGGGAACCCTGGGAGTTGGGGAAGTCCCAGCCCTTGCTGTTGAACTCCTCGATGTACTTTAGGTCGTCCGGCGACAACGGCGGCGTCACCTCGTCCCGTCCGCCACCTGCGCGTGTGCTCTTGTCGGGAAGGAAGGGCGAGCTGTCCATCAAGTGCTGGAACTCGCTCATGGAGCAAACTGATTTGGCCCTGGGAAAGACAATATAACCAATTATTATTGTAGGGAAGATAAGGGCCATTTGCCTCGTTCGGACATCCAAGATCGCAGTGTGTTATGTAAAAGCTTGCCACTGTTGTCCACGCACTACAAGATGATAAATTTGTTGTAGAAATGACACAAAACTGCCTGACACAAAAATATTCCAAAACATATTTAGCCTCCACATAGAAAACAACCAAATCTGCTCTAGCCCACTTTAAACTAACTGCATTATTCAACAGCTATTCAAACCTCACTCCCCTCCAAAACACGGCTTAAATAAAAAAAGAAAAAAGAAAAAGAAATTCAAAAAGCAGAACAAAATCGATAATTGCGGTAGCTTTAAATGCCACATCCATTAGGAGCAACAAAAGCAAGTGAGCCGTGCGTTTCCTGTTTTTACTTCATGGGAAATCCTTGAAAGACGCAACGCACAGAAAAGCCTCTCGGTTCTTGTTGGCGGGTCATAGATGCGGCCTGCAACGGGCCGATTACCTCCAGGGCCGGATTTCTCGCGGCGTAGCAATGCTGCCACAGCTGGAGCACACAGAGGAAACGGCCCACAGTGAAAATGACAACGCCCGTCTACGTTCCCTTCCACACACCTGAGGAGGCTCCCCCCGATCATCTCGTCCTCCTGGTACGCCGCCAGGCCCTTCCTGTCCGATATTTCATTCAGATTCTGAAACGGAAAGATTAGAAGACCAGCTCTCGTCACTATGTAAGGACCCGCCGTTGATTTCAGCTTCACTTCAAGTGCACTTCAAGAGCTTCTACCAATCTGCATATTATTCATCACGCAGTTTGTTCAACTCGGGGAAAAGTTGCAGCAGCAAGATCCAATTCAGTTCAGTTCGTGACTCTATTTTTTAAATAAAAAATAACTGAAAATCATCAAAGATCAGCCGAGAGCTATTGAGAATCGTGCTTTACCTAGATTCCATTAGGACAAATAGATTAGCTCTCCTTCCTCCATGTTAGTGGACTTTGAATGAGTCACCTTCCGTTTCACTTGCTTTCATTTATTTTCCTTTCTTATCGGTGTTAGGAACTAATCCTGATACAGTCGATAGTACTATTTTTTATTCCCTTTCGTCCTGGAAAGCGAACACTCAGAGACAATTTTGTTGTCCACAGTCCCATCCACAGTAGGACTCTCTTACCTCATTCAGGCAAGGGAACCTCTTCTCGCTCTCCAGTCGGGACGGTGGGGGCACCTCAGCTTCACTCATGGGGTCCAGAGACAAGGCGTCCAGGAACAGGCTCTCAGTGGGGCGGAAGCTCTCGCTCCCCTTTAGCCGGACGGAAGCCTCAGAGTCCGAGTGGGAGCGTGTGGCAGAGGGGGACCTGAGCACCCTAGGGCTGTCCTGAGGGGAGAGGACACTGAGGGCCCCCTCTTTCACTTCTGATGGGGAACCCTCACTCCGCCTAACGTTTCCCTCCCTCTGCAGCTGAGAGAAAGCGTATCCATAGTTCAGTTCAAATGTCAAGGCAGCGCTACGTTAAAGCTTCACTAGCACCACTCTGAAACTAATGATGAACTTCAGTCGTGTCACTTCACTCGAAGGTACAGAGAATACGTGACATGGGATTCAAAACGCATTGGAGATTGATGAAGAACGCAGCGCCCAAAGCAGTCAGACTGACCTTCTCCACCCGCCGGTGCAGCTCCCTCATTCGCCAGTCCCAGTCCTGCCTCTCGCGGTCGAAGCGCTCCAGCAGCTCCGCCCTCTCCCTGCTCCACCTCTTATCGCTGTGCTGCAGCCTCCAGCGCAGGTCCAGGGAGGCGCTGAGGCTCTCGGCCTGAAGCCGCCTGTGCTCCTCCCGCTCTCGATTCAGAGCCCCTTTCAGCTCCACCCACTCCGGGTCCCCGCCTGGCGTGGCTTTCTCTCCGCCTTCCTCCACCTGTCCAAACACAGGCGGGGAAATGAAACCAGTCTTACACGCTGCAGAGCGTTGGTCCTCCGTCCTATGCTTAAGATATGTTCACATATAAACAAAATGCCTGGATGTATCTTACGTTTCCTACTCCGTAGATGCAGTATTCCTTGAAGAGAAATAAAGTTGTATTCTACTCCTAGGATGGGAAACTGTGGTGTTTAGAAGGCTAGAGTTATTGAAAGGCTATATTGTCTTCCAATTACCGACTAATTTCCACCTGAGAGAACTAATAATGACTGCAATTAAACAAATTAGGGAAAAGGATATTAAAAACTAGTAGACCGGACTGGAGTTGCCCATGTGTGTTCTATCCAGCTCTATATCCAGAAGCCACAAATCTTAAGGTAACAGCAACTTTTACAGAGATAAACAGCCCTCCCACAATTAAAACATTATGACCGTCTTGTAATTATCTTTCTTGCCCCAATCTTGCCCCTATCTTTTCTTGCCCTGTTTTCATTAAACATCATATTTGTGTCCAAACATTACTCCATCTTATAAACCATATAATGTATATATTGGATACCTGTATAACTTTATTTTATAGCTATAGACAGGAAATACACATAAGTATATGCATTCATATTGATGAAACTCACTTCCTGATATTTTCCCTGATCTGTTCACACTTCATAATTCTTCATATTTGAACAGGCAACAATTTAAATTTCATGAGATTATTCTGAGATTTAAGTATCTCATTACTCACCAAATAAAATTCACAGTGCAACTGTTGCATTGTGACACATCTGAACACCCCACATCCATTCCCCTGACGATCTCATGAAAATATTTGTACCAAAGAAAATGTATGCAGAGAATTAATGTGGAGTTTGAATATGTATGCCAATGGTCTTTGCTCAGACGAAAGTGAATGGTAATACACACAGCAGGGTTACATTTTCCTGCAGGTTTCATCCAGTTCTGCAGTCTCTACCGTAATACCTGCACCCAAAGTGATGCAGGAACATCTTCTTTCTCAATACCCTTTTACATCAATAACTGCAGTCGTTCAGGAACTGCCCTGGAGACCAACAGGTTACATAAATAAATTACAGTCCTTTCAAATAAATGTGATGCAAGGTTTTTCCCGGATGGTTTTTCAAAGATAATTTTGAGTGATCCTATGCCACTCCACTGTGACCCTTCCTCTCTTCACACCAACAAATAATATCTCTGACCTACGCAATAGCTTTAAATAGCTTATGACTGCTTATGCTAGCCTAGTGGCAATGCTTGCTAAATACAGTCAGCTATTTCAAAAGTACACATGAATATACTGCAAAGGTTTAACCTGAAGAGAATCCACAGAGTAGTTTAGGGGTTGAATTTTAGGGGTTGGGTAAATGATGAAGTCAATACAGTCTTATATGAGCAAACTGTATAATAGTCTCTCAGTGCAGAGGGTGATAAAAAAAAACTGAACCACTAAAGGAAAAAATCAGTAGCCACAGCTATATATCTTTCTCGTTGCTTAGTTACGATCAACCCAAAACACACAAAAAAAAAAAACTATCCAAGTGACTTAATAGACTTGTAGCTTGTAAAGGTCAGCTTTTCCTATTGGGAGAATTGTGAATGGGAGGCGTGTAACACTCGGTCCTGTCCAATAAGAAGAATGTAACAAATCGTCCGGAGGAATGGGCGTACCTGCTGAGCCTGGCACTTCATCTCAGTCCACTGCACCTCCCAGACGGCCTTCTCATTAGCATAGGTCTGCTGGAGCTGACAGCGCCGCTGCTCCTCGTCCTTCAGCTCCAAGCGGAACTCCTCCAGCAGAACCCGGAGGGCGTGCAGAACCCGCCGGTTCTCTGCTGCCTGGAGGGGACAAGACCGTGTTCGCGTACCACACACTCCCATGCGAACCCTGAGCTTCCCAATATGGGCTTTCTCATTGGTTACTTTCCAGCTTTTACCTGCCCTTCCCAGATTTTATCTTCATTGGCTCACCAGACCTATGTCTATGATATGATACTGACTCCCTGTCTGAAGGAAACCGTTTCTCCAGAATATTCTACAGATATATCGCCTCAGTTGACTGAGGATATATTTCCTCAGTCAACATTAGCCAGTTGTGAACATGGCGTCATGACTTCAAATCTCTTTCAAGTGGGAGGTTTTCTGTGCCTCATCTCCAGAGCCATTGCGATAACAAGGCTATTGAAAGCAGATAAGTGAATTTCGTGACTGTATTATCATATACTCATGTTGAAAGGCTCATGTTTCCCATCTCCCATGGAATACTTCAGAGAGCTCTCTTCATGCCCCCATCCTGGGCCATGCTGAAATCCAACACTGGGCCTTTTCTGGCAGCACTCAGATATCCTATGTATGGAGCACTCTCCCAGTGTTTCTTCATAGTGGCGGGTGATGTGGCAGCCTGTGCTACCCAAGATGGCCTTGTACCCATATCCTAATCCAACCTCATCCTGGGCATTGACCTTTGGCTCCCTACTTCAAGATCTCCACCCTGATTTAGCTATAGAACAATGGCTGATTTGACAGTACACCGCCACGGTAACGTTCAGTGTAAACTCTCTTGAGAGTTGGCCCTGCCTTCAGGAGCGCCTTCTTGGTACCTGTCTCTGATGCTGGACCAGTTCGTTGCCCTGAATAGGGAGACCCTGCTCAGGGCTGTCTCCCACACCCAGCTGTGAGCTGGGCCTCTCCTCTCTTTCTGCCCCTCCATCTGCCTGGTCCATCAGGAGAGCCAGCTCTGGAATGCTGTCCAGCGTCTCAGGCTGAAAGGAAGGCGCAGAGCTTCTTAAACCACCGGGCTTATTATGCAGCGACCGACAGGTGTCGCAGACCCAAACCAACAGGGTCTGGCGTTTCAGCTCATCACGGGCTTGGGCCACAGCCCAGCCACATGCTGAAATTCTCATGCTTTGCACGTCCACAAACTGTCTACTTATTATTTTTTCACCTCTTAAAATTACATTTGGAAAAATTGAATAAAACGTATCTAGTTTATCTTGATCTACGCATGTATATATATATATATATATATATCTATGTCGGTATAAACGGGTTTTCCATCACACACAGCATGGCTCACCTCAGAGAGGGCTCCCTCCTCGCCCGCGCTCACCCTGCGCCCCATCCGCCAGTTCAGCAGGAGCCACCGCAGCTTGACGTAGACGGCGGCGGTGTTGTGGCGGAGGAGCTGCACCTCCTGCTGCAGCAGCGCCCTCTCCTGGGCCCAGGCCTGCTCCTGCGGCCGCAGGCCCTGCAGCTCCAGGCCCCGCCGTAGCTCCACCCTCCTGCGCTCCTCGTCCTGCTGGGGGGGGGGGGGGGGGTGGCCAACTCCCACTTAACACACCGTCGTTGCGTCACCCCGTCGCCCGGGAGACACCACCCCACAACCCGGAAGGTTGTTTTGTTTGAAACTGGCTCTTACAAATGTGCTGTTTCTTGACCCCGACCTGTACCACTTGAGCGTTCCTCAGTGGAGGTGACTTCTCTGGTACACCTACCACGGTACCACTGACTGTGTCACTGGCTTTAATATGGTGCTGGAGGAGGTATGGTTGTGGGATGTACCTGTGCCTTGCGGGTGAGGAAAAGCCTCCCCAGATCACCTCCTGTCACTCATTTCATTAAAGAGCTTCTCCATGTTCTTTCGCAACAAGCTTGGTACTCCCCCCCAAATAAGTCCTGTGAAAAGCAGGAAGTTTGCTGAGACTGTACAGAAGGGCTAACGAGGAAGCTTGCTCAGGCATCATAACTAGAACTAATACGTGGGTAATGACCTTTTACCCAAAACCCTCTTTACTGCTCCCAGTCAATCCCAATTCTGACACCAATAAAACAAGCTTCCTGCTAATCTGATCAAATGCTTTTTTTCCACAGAGGCAATTTGGACATCTGAAAATCAATATTTTTTATGATCAGGAAGTGAGGAATTGCTACATTTTATAGTTTTTTCTTTCCTTCTCCTTTTTTGAGTTAAATCCTCTTCTTTGGTTAAATTGCCAATGCAATGTCATTAAATGAATGCGTTTATGTACAAATAGATGTCTTTAGATTTTGACATACTGACCATGTCATCCTGCACTGGTAAAGTGCCATGTGGCACGTGTGAGCACATTTCTCATTGGTTCTCTTTGTTGCTGTGGCGATTTCGATGTTCATGACTACAGGGACAATGTGTTCCATCCCTTTTTGCACATGTTGGAGAATACGCCTCCAACTCTGAATCATCCAATTCGCTTCCCAGGAGCAAAATTTCTTTTATTACTATATCTGTTATGCCCTCTCTCAGGTCACGTAGCACAGGTACACCCCAGGCGTCAGATGGCTCTACGCCAATATTTGGTTTAAAAAAAAATAATACAAAAAATAAAAACTTAAAGTGGGAAATGACAGCAGTTGAAAATAACAATTAAATGCATCAACATAAATTAGGAAAAAAAGGACAATCATGCAATACCATACCTTTTAAATCTGAATCTATCATCTTCTTCCTGACAGGTATTTTGTCTTCTTGCAAAAAACCCCAGGATTATAAAGTTCAGACTCCTGTAGCCATCAACCCCGACATTCCCACCTCCCTTCCCCCACATGAGATTAGAGCGTGCAAAGGCTCAGGTACTGGTAAAGGACGATGGACGAGGCACTGACCTCCACACTTAAACCCTCTGGCCTGCCGTATCTACTGTGTCCAATGGCTCCCCTGCTCTGGTCAGTGCCCTGCTGACCCTGCTGGGTCAGGAGCTCCACGGCACGCTCCTGTCCTAGACGCCACTCCAGCT
>JAOYSI010010324.1:0-10433 GCA_025775065.1 Hiodon alosoides
TTTTTTACAAGGTCCGGGCCCCCGCCCGGGGGTTAATCCCCCTGTTGCCCTTGGGGGGGGGGGGGGCCTGCCTTTCCGCCCCCCCCCCCCCCCCCCCCCCTTCACTATCCCAGCAGGACACCGACAGGGAGGGTGAGTGATAGGACCACAGGTGTCCTGTTCCCAATCCCTCTTTCGACCCCTCATTGGCTTGAGGCCCAGTCTGGTTTTGGAGGCGGGGTTCCTACCGTTTGATTTGATTAGGAGGAATGACGGCAGCAAAGGAGTGAGATTCTGTTCAGAATCAGCCGGCTTTCCCTGGCCCAGGTGACAGATAGGTTCAGTGAAGATTAAATGGACATTCTGGTGTGATAGTGGACAACATAGGAACCAAGGCAAGAGTTAAGAGCAGATTAGCAATCTCTGAGGTTTTAAAGTTTAAAGTTTAAAGAGTTATATTCAACTGCTTGTTCGTGTGTGGGTAAATAGCCTGGGATGAGTTTGGAAATATGGAATTGCATTAATTCCTGTCCATTTTGAGATGCACAGAAACCTGTTCCATTAGCAATGGTTAAGGGTCATCCTCATTAGTTATTTTGAGAGAGGGTCTCATTTTCTTTTTGGTAGATTTTTCTTCTGCTTCCCTGGAGTGTTTGTTCACTCTCTGTATTATTTTTAATCTCACTTCTCTCCTGTTTACCCAGCACTGATTCAGTTCAGCACAGGCCCATTGACCTAGAGAGCACATGTGGATCTAAGACTGATTAAAGTTTTACTTCTGAGCCTTAGCCACCCCTCTTTAGTGCTTCCCCAGGGACTGCCTTCAGCACCCCTCCCTCTCTCCGTCTCTCTGCACTGTCAGCACAGGCTCCTGTGACTAGTGACAGGTGGGAGGGGAGGGGCAGAAGGAGAGTGCGTTAGTGAAAAGGACAGCTCAGCAGGGATTATGGGATATTGTCTGCGTGGGCGGGGGGTCTGGTGGGAACACCTGTCAGCCGAGCCGGCACCATGTGAGATGGGAGGGGCGTCTGGACCTGCTGCAATCTCTCCTTGGTGTGACAAAACAGGCCTCTCCTGCGGTGTCCTCCACATCAGGACAATAATGGGTGGCCAGGCCAGGCCTCAGAAACGTCCACTGTTTGGTTGTGGTGTCTCTTTACTTTCATGTTGCTGTCACTGAGAATTCCAAAGTAGAGATCAGAAACTGGATTTGTAAGTACAAAACTCCAGGCAAACCAAACTCAAATGTTTATACCATGAATGTTTCAGAAGCATAGTAATTTATTTGTTTATTTGTTATTTGTATTTGACTGTTTTCTTGTTGTGGAGAATAATCTGCACAATCTAATAATCCTTTGGTGTCCTGAGTGTCTTGCTTGGCTCTCACGTGAGCGCAGGCTGAGCCATATGAGCTGAATTTCACTGGTTTGATTTGCAGATTGTGAGCAGAAGAACACAGTGATGGGTGAAATCTGCAGGGCTTTTTCTTCCCATTTCGCTTAACAGCATCTCCTATCGGCTTCCCGGTCACCTGCAGGCTAGCAGTGCCCTGGAGGAGGATATCCTGGAGGGTGAAAGCAACAAACCAACTAGATTCCCAATGTCAATCCTCCAGTTCAGTCCCAATCCAATTCTGTCTGAAATGGTTGGATACAATGTTAATTGTTCTTGTAAATTTTGACTACCACTTCCACACTTGCTTATGCGTGTGAAGTGGAAGCTATTACCTTACTGTTCGTGATCATGGTCTGGAATGGCTGCAAAAAGTCCTGCATCCTTCCGATGTCGCACTGCCCTGTGGAGAGGGGCTGGAAATGCCGGTAGGTTCGCAGTGGAACGTGAGCTGTAACCAGTCTGCGTCACTTAAGACAAGTGCATGGGGAGGAAGCCAAGCCTGCTTGCGAACCTGAGGTGATGCTGGTTGCTGGGGAAACAACTAAAAAAAGAAAAGGGTGTTTCATTTAGTGAGCGTGAAGATGATAGGAGGTGCACGGTGACCTCAGACCGGAACTTTCAAACTGCTTTTTTGCAGTCAACAATTCAGACAAGAGGTGAAAAATAAAAACTAGCTTACTGCTCACACGTCAGTCCTTAAACCTGCATGGAGGGAACAAATATATTTATGTTCTGTGCAGGCATAATAACGACTTGCAATTTCTTGGCCAATTTCAAAGATCACAAAGTGTTTTGCAGCAAGGAGGTAACATAACGGCCAGTTGCAGCCACCTTGGTAATTCATAACATTCATTTTGTTCCAGAAATAAAAATGTTTAACCACATGTCAGTTGAGTAAGTGGCTCATACTTGATTAGCTCTTTAGGCCAAGCATTTGGCTCTGGATTAACATTACAACTCATTGCCAAATGATGGGATCTTCAATGATCTCATAGTGGGTAAACCAGAATCTAAATTTGATAATCTCGTCTGGAAGAAGCATGGCATAAAATCATCTGTGAGATTCAATCAATTTTAGTTGCATTTAGAATAAGAATGCCAACCATAGTGTATGATTTATGTCTGTGCTAAATATAAGAACAGAAAACGAACCAAAAGGGTTCATTCATGGGTGTATATTGTCAATCGATTTAGTATTTTCCCTTTTTAGCAGTCTCTAATAAAAATTTTGGGAGTATTTAAAGACCTAGAATTGTCCTGGCGTTAAACTGTTGACATTTGTAGCCCAGTGTATTGTTGCTAATCCGGCCCAACTTTCAACAGAAGAGAATGGGGTGGTTTGCTTTGTGTATTGTATTGGGTAATCAGAGCAGGGCAAGAACTAGTTCTATGTGACTGAGAAAATACCTTCTCAATAACAGAATACCTGCTCAATATCAGTGGTTTTAAAAATGCAGATTACAGTAACGCCCAAACATGGCAGTCTTCCCAGCTAAAAAAAAAGAAGAAAACTAATAAATCTGTAAAGCAAATTACTTTCATTAACATACTATGAAAATGACTCACTCCAAAAATGTGTTCCTACATGAATAATCATTTCAGGACACAAATGTTGACCAGAATATAGCGACACAGGTAACTTAACCTCTTACTTGGTGGGTTGATATTACTCTTCCAAAAATGAAAAATTACAACATGCTTCTTACCATGGACTCTCGCAATCGAGCAGCCACAGTATTGTTTTCATGTCAACACTGCTTACCATTTAATTCAATCTTTCCACAGATTGTTGCTTTTAGCTCTATCTCTCAGTTAGTTGGTCATTTAAACCCTGGGTGAGATAATCTAGTCTAAATCGAAATGATGACCAAAACTAATCAATTAAGAGCTGAGTTAGATAGAAAACCAGCACACCCTGTGGCCCATAAAGACTACAGTTAGCGACCCCAAATGTCACAGGTGTTTATCATATCTAGTTACACAGAACCATATCAGTCATCACAGCGTTTGAAGACCGCATTGCACTTGGTTGCAAATCTACAAAACTCCAAAAGGTCTGGAACAAAAGCAGAAAAGTTCTATTTTCCAGTTTAAAAATTCAAGGCACCGTGAGGAACTGGGTGACGTGTCTTGCCCCTGACGTGTTTAAAACGTTCATTACGCGGCAGATTCATGATCACAGGCGGAAAAGGGAAAAGTGGGTCGCACATTTCTATATTCGCCGAGATACGAGCAGACCGCCCACTCACAGCATGACCAGGGATCTTCTCAGAACTGTCTTCCTCCTTTTCACTGCTCATGTTCCAGGAACAAAAGAGGTGCCAGGTGAGTAACCTTGTTCCTAAGTACAGATGATGTTTCTTCATAGATATGTTCCCAAATATCACCTGGTACTGCCAAGGAAACAGCATCCAGTCGAAGATCCCATGGGAATTATCACCTTGACTTCAGTTATTCAATGCTTCTGATCAATCTATGGGCCACATTGATCAATCTATTCGACCACTCTGATTTAAAAAAAATACTTTTGTAGGTAAGGTGGCACTAAAATATAGTAGAGTTCTGGTAGAATAATATGGGTCAGAGTGTTCAAGGTAACTAACCCAAAACGGTAACCTGATGAGCAGACATTTTTTTCTCCTCTTTCTCAAATTACCACCCTTTCCCGACACACTGTATGTCTAAAATATCCGTTGCTTGTCAGGCAGCAACAATACCAATTCACATTACCTCAGTGCTGATACCTTGTGAACCAAACATTAGAATGCCAAGACGTCACAGGGAAGTCAAGGGAATAGGATGACGCAGGGAGCTGTGTATTGTGTAACCCACCTGGAGTGAATTTTCAGCCGCGATAAGAGCCGGGTCCGAAAAATAGCGGCCAGCTCAAACAAGACTATCATCTTCTTTCTCTCGTTCTCTCACGCTGTCTGTGCCTCTCTCTCAGCTGGTGAGGGGCAGTGTGATCAACATTTTGGATCATTTGTTTAAACAGCAATGAAGGCAGGTAGAAAAACAACAAACCTACATTTTGGAACTCCTAAACTTGGAGCCAATATTAACATGGAAATTAAGCGAAGTGGAACGATTGGAGCCCACTTTGGAGAAGCATTTTTAAAATCAATACATCGTGCATCAACAAATCTTTTAAAAGCGTAAGCTGGCAGACCGCTGTAGTCCGTTATTCAAAAGAAATGTTCCCTTAAAGCTGGTTACTATAGCTCCTTTAGAAGGCTTGAGAACCTGATTTACATTTTCTGCTCGGCCACCCACTAACATCTTATTAACCGTGCATTAGCCCTGACTGAAAATACCAACCTCCCCCCACCCTCCCCACCCACACCAAAGTCATGGGGTCGGCAAATGTCAGACACTTAAAACAAGAAAACAGGAAGGGCTTCAAATGCCACAACTGCAAGAGTGATAAGCCAATCACTGTCAACCCAGCATGTCCTGAAACAGGCCAGTCGTCAGTGCACAGTGTCACTAACAGGATTTTGTGCAAATAATTTGAAATATTAAGTGCAGTATTTCAGTGGCTTCTCATTTCCTTGCTTCAATAACGAGTGTGATTAAAACACCAGTGTCACACTTGTGTTTGTCATATGTCATCAGAGCAGGATAGGCAGCCAACACGGAGAGATGACGCAGGCAGGGCTTTTACTAAGGAATTTTGACACAGTAGCAATCATCCACAGTCCACAAAGTAGCAGAAGATCAATGGTATTCAAGCTATGCTCCATATTTCCACCACCAAACGAATGCAAACGTAACAGCAACTAACCTCTAAGCATTTCTTTCTTTTAATCTTTTCAGTGAGGTGGAACAAAGCACAATGATTACAGCAGCCGGTATGAGTTACACAGACCCTTCTGCAGGGTTTTGACTGATTGTAGGATTGATTTTATGAAGCTAATCAATGGTGTTTTTTGTAACAGGCTTCACAACAGGGCTGGTTGTGTCTCTAAGCTGAGAGGTCTCCACTCGCCCAAAAATCCAAAAACTACACCCATTTTAACAATACAGACCCAGATTATTTTCCTTTATTGCTTCCTCTGACCACCATGACACGCATGGAAAAGTGAGGAAGTATGACTAGTCTCCTCAAATCTCAGTCACCTACGAGCCACCCATCCCTTTTTCACACTGCAGGCTACACATCTCGTATGCAAGGCTGGAGGCGGGGCATATCATTCTCGACGGCACAGCCAGCCTGCAGGCGCTTGGTCCAATATCAAACTGAACAAGGCTTGTGGTTGTTCCTGTGTCCCTGTGCATTTTTTATTTTTATTTTTTTAAGTTGGCTACAGAAGTATCTCTGGTTAACAAAGGCTTTTCTTTCCTTTCTTTCCTGCAGAGCAATACATCAGGAAAATGCACTCATTCAAAGGCTTTTATTAGCAGTTTATTAGCAGGCTCTAGCTTTTGGTTAATTTGCTTAATCAGAAAACCTACAATGACCCATGACAAAAATATATTCAGAATATGTAGCCTCAGGATGTGGAGGCAACATGAACGTAGCATAAAAAAACACCAAATTCTCCTCTCACATATCAACGAGGAGCCTAAAGATATGCTTCCCACCTTGTGGGATCAAAGTCCAATTCTGTGTGAGCCTCACCTCTCTTTCAAATGGTGCATAGTTTAATGGGATTTGCAGACTGCCGGGAATCTGGCAGAACCTAATCACAGTTAGTGGGAAGTGCAGGGCAGGCAACGATGTTTTTTTTTGTGTGTTTGTAGACAGCAAGATCAATGCAAGAACAAAGCAGTTGTGTTCAGTTTAGTCAGTGAATAGAGTTCATGCCATTTACCTATACCTAGCAGATACAATTTATTCAAACACAGCAGGATAAAATATGAAAAAATTCAGCAAATAAATTTTTTCTGCAAATGTGGCCTCCTTTGTAAAAAAGTCAAAACCTCCTTCATATGGACTAGCACAGAAGAAACGCATTGTCTCCACCCTTTGCACTACTCCAATCAGCAGGACGTGAGGCCTAAACAATTCCAGACTAACGGTCTTCGTTGGACTGAATTTCCTGTCAGATTATTTATGACCTATTGGCACATAGAATATATGTTCCTTGTATTCCATATTGTTTTTGGGACAAAATAACCAAATCGGCTGCAGAAATATTGTGCAGAATCCCTGTTCAGATGAACTCACAAGATGAACATTTTTGATTGTTCTTGTGTGGCTTTTATTCCCAGAACATGTGTGCTGGAGCAGCACTACAGAGCAGTAAAAGGCCTAGAACGGCTTCCCCTGTTAACAGGACTTATATTAACCAGTGTGCCGCAATCCTGGTCCTGGAAGGCTTACTGTATACGCATCTTTGGTTCCAGCGTACTTCTAAATGAATCCTGAGTGAAACGGTGGGGTCGGCACAAAGGCCAGCACACACAGGGGGTGTGCTGAGACAGGACTGAGACACACTGAGAAAAACAATTAAATGGAAGGCGGAAAATTCAGAGGTTGAAGTAATGCACATAAACACAAGGTACTCATGGGACACCTGCCATGGCCAGTCACAGGGTGACCCTCCTGAAGGGACCACGTTGGCGGCACACACTCAGGATTCTTGGCCAGCATTCTTGGTTTGAGTTAGTGCGCACCGAGCATCCAAGGGTAATCTTTACATCAAAGACATTTGGAAAACCAAGGGATTTAATATAATGTAAAGATTAGCAGCAGTAAGGAGAATGTCAGACTAAAGAAGTACCAAAATACAAAATATGTGTTTTTGTGGAACAGGGCCTTTTACTTTCATTCACAGAGTAACATTAATAAACTACTCTTGCTTGCTCTTTACCTCTAACCCAAGAACTTGCACTGTGGATTTCCACAGTTTATTGGCTAATGTAATCCATCTGTTCTCACTTCTAAAGCAGCAACTGACGTAAATGCAGGGCAGGAGAGTGTTCAACCGTATGATGTTGGAACGTGCGACTTAAAAGCATATCTAAAAAACTAATTAAACAGAGATATTGCAAAATGACATTTAAAAACTGCAAATAAAACTGAGACTGGGGGAAATACAGGACTGGGATGGGTTATATGTGTCTCCAATGTTTTTTTTTATAAGATGTGAGAAGAATAACTAGTACAGCTCAAAGTTCAAAAAGTATTTATTTTAACCGCAATTGTAAAAGAACCAACATTTTTATTTTAAGAGCAGAAAGTCGGCTGGTAAACTAAACCCAAAACAATTAGCAACTGGATTTTAAGGCAAGCCCTTCTGCGTCATCAATGACCGCTCCCTCTAAGTTGAGACGGATGAAATAGCACCTCTGCTTTTCACTCTCAGGCAACCCCGCCACCCCACCATTGTCTCCTTTATAATGATCTATTCTGCACTTCCCTCTGGGAACTAAGGGACACGACCCTGTATTGATTATTTGGTCTAACGCAGAGAAACGCCATGTACAAAATGCAACCAAGGCATGTTATATTCTCAAACGAGAAAATATAAAGAACTACACACAAATATCTATGCAAACACCACCAAAGCTACCCTGGTCACTGCACTGATGGGAATCAGGTGGCCGATTTATCGGACCTGGGTGTTAAAGTGCGCAGCAACCCCTGAAGCAGCCACAAACCACACAGAAGGCCTGAGAAATGCCTTTGGTTGGGTGGATTTCAAAAATACTTGAGGCAAGGAAAATGACAGGATTGGAAGGTGAATATAGAGAAGCACAAAAACCAGGCTCCGGTTTGTAGTCCTGTTCTCCGTGGTGCTCCGTAGACAGCTACATCACGCTGTACAGGGCTGCTTAGTCTCCGTCACAGAATCCTAAAAAGCAAAAAAAAAACAAAAAAAATATCCCCAAGTTAAAAAGCAACCCAACTGAGAGAACATCTCTGATATACAAAACAGCATTATGCAATTTACCATTGATTCCCTTGACGCTCTCCCTTCTCTTTTCTGCTAGGCAGCTTTAATGATGAAGAGAATGGGAAAAGCCTAATGCCAGCATTACAGAAAATTTGCCTCAAGCTCCATGAGTATCCATTTTTAAGAGAAACTAAGGTGTGAGTTTTTGCATAAGAAATCATAGAATACCAGGACTAGCTTTGCTCTCCCTGAGATCACGATGCCAGCCGCACACCTCGACCTGAACATGGCCAGTTCGTATCTGCTTATATCTTCACCTTTGTTCCCATCAGCTAATCCGTCCTATGGATGAAATGGTAGTTCAAATATGCCTCACTTACGTTCTTAGACAGGGGGTTGCTGACCCTTGATCATTTACCCAGCTGGAAGGCCACACCTAAGAAAAAGGTAAAATGTTTTCACTTTTTCGCATTTGTGGACGACGGTCAGTTTTGATATAAGATATAAATGTTTTTCTTATGTTTGGATGCTGCAATTTTGTTCCCCACACTCTGTCAACACCATGCATAAGCACAGAACAAATAATGATGTTTTGAAAACTCCTCACATGGTCCATGCAACAAGAAATTCTGAATTTCCTCTGGTTTAAACCTCTAGTTTAAAGGTTATGGTCATCCAAATGGTCCAACATGTGATGCAGGCATTGAATTTTTACAGTCATTTACAGCGGCACCCCAGGCCCACCCGATCATGAGTGCATGGCTCTCAAAACTGTGGACGAGGGCGTGTGAAATGGAGAGAGATGCTCTGGAAGGGGGTATCTCTATATCAGACAAAGTGTGATTGTCATCTCCCCCAGGGAAAGGACCACATCAAAGCATATGACTATCATTAGTGCCAGGAACGAGGTCCCCATGCTAAGCCAGCAGGCAGAGGTCTTGCGATGTGAGCTGTAACCACAGTTACATGCCTGTCCTGGGTTGACCCAACATCACATTCCAGGTCAGCAGTCGTGAAAACATGAAGGCTGTCACAGACATTACCTAACAGGTACCCACATGCTGTATTCTGTCCAATGATGTGTAAGATATTCTATTTTCATAGGAAGGTTTTTGTGTTTTTTATTGGATGATTATTTTTTTCTGATATGACTGAAACCTCATCTTACCCTACCTAGAAAGTAGGATAGTTTACATGTGAAACAATGACAACTCTGACGTGCTTGTGGACGAGGAAAGGAATTTAACCCTGTCAGCAAGTCTGTCGTGTAATAATTTACTTGGTTGAGGGTCTTTGCCACTCTGACAGAGCGCTAACTGGCGCAGTGCATCTCCTCCTCGATCCCGGGCCTTCTGGGCAGCGCTAAGAGTGGCCAGGTCATCCAGCGCCTCTTGGGCAGCCTGCCGCAGAGCAGGGTGGCGACTGGAGGACAGCTGGCGGATCCGTGGCAGGGGAAGGGTGTCTAGCAGCTCCGGGACCACATGTACAACCAACTCCTCCTCCAGCAGCAGGGACTGCAGTAGCCGAAGGGAGTGGAGGCACACTTCTGAGTCGCCATCTCACAAGTAAAAGAGACAGAACGAGGATGGGGAGGAGCGAAAGTAAACAGTAGGTCGTGGGTCCCAAGAGGGTCCCAAGAGGGTCCCAAGAGGGTCCCAAGAGGGCAAATACTGTTTAAACAATTCTTAACTTTCTGACTTATGGCACAATAGTCCTTTATTTCTTCCTAGGCAAAAAGGTCCTAAATGAGTGAGATATTACCCTCTATATACACCTCCCTGCATTGTTCAACTTTAAGGCCCAGCTTTTTCTAAATAATCACCATTACTAGATAGGCTCTTAGTCTAATCACTTTCAATCCAAGAAATGAACCCAAGATAACCCGGTAATTGCCTTATAATTATATATTAGGGAGATTAACTTTGTTGAACTGCTAACCTTAACCATTACGAAATCCTGAGGACTACATCATGTTTTGAAAAATAAAAAAAGAGATTCCTGTTCCTTTGGTGTCATTGGTGTTTAAAATTGATTCTCCCCTTTCTCCTGTATTCCAAGCCTAAATATCCACCAGATGCTTGGTGTGACATCACCCTCCTTCGCTGCAGGATTGCCACCCAGTAAAAAGCTGGTCTTAATCATACGGGGGGGGGGGGGGGGGGGGGGGGGGGGGGGGGGGGGGGGGGGGGGGGGGGGGGGGGGGGGGGGGGGGGGGGG
>JAOYSI010010327.1:0-10432 GCA_025775065.1 Hiodon alosoides
GGTGATGTGTGTACATGGTGTAATATACTGTGTTGTGTTTATACTTGCGGGGGGTGATGTGTGTACATGGTGTAATACACTATGTTGTGTTTATACTTGCGGGGGGTGATGTATGTACATGGTGTAATATACTGTGTTGGGTTTATACTTGCGGTCCGTAGTTTGTTTCCTGATCGCCTGATCTGGCCCTCGAGGCAAAAAAGTTTGGACACCTCTGCACTATTGCATAGTCAGACCTCAGTGAGTAACCAAGATAATTCCCATCCCCATTCCCATAGATATAAAATAATTCATATCCGTATGTAAGGCCAACATCCATTTCATATATTTACAATTACTTACGTTTTGATTCCTGCAACTGTGTACATGGAACCTATTTGACCATTACAGTTGGTAATAAATAAGAAATTCAATTCAAACCGTGGTGCCCCATTTTTAAGGTCATCTTCTATGGCCAAACTGCGTTCTCTGCGTCTCCCTTTATCCATGTTAAGGTCATGCGTGTAAAGAGACGAGACTGCGTTTCAGGGTTCCACGGACAACAATCGCACACAAAGCCTGCTACTGTTTAGCGTTGTTTAGCCTGTGTCTGCATAAAAAGAAACCAAATGGTATATTTCTATGTCCGTGCGTGACGTCTTTACTTTTGTCCTTATTTTAAAACCCTGAAACACCAACAGCCGTTCAGAGCAACAACAAAAAAAAACTTAAAAAAAGGAGAGAAAAACGCACAAAACGCTCCGGGTTTATAAACATAACAGACACATGAATAGGGTTTATAAACGTAACAGATACATGAATAGGGTTTAGAAACATAACAGATACATGTATAGGGTCTATAAACATAACAGATACATGTATAGGGTTTATAAACATAACAGATATATGTATAGGGTTTATAAACATAACAGATACATGAATAGGGTTTATAAACGTAACAGATACATGAATAGGGTTTATAAACATAACAGATACATGTATAGGGTTTATAAACGTAACAGATACATGAATGGGGTTTATAAACATAACAGATATATGTATAGGGTTTATAAACGTAACAGATACATGAATAGGGTTTATAAACATAACAGATACATGAATAGGGTTTATAAACATAACAGATACATGTATAGGGTCTATAAACATAACAGATACATATTATGTGGAAGCCACTGTGTTTGCGTGCTTTGCTACGTGTTCCAGCGTTTCCTTGCCAATGCAGTGTTTTATATTAGGGATTTAGCAATTTCATTGTGAGATGTGTGGTAGTGGTGAGTGCAAGGCCGTTCTGATATTGTGCGTTGTTGTGGGCAAACAGCGAGACAGCGTGAGTCACGGCGAGCCGAGAGGCAGATGTAACGCATTCATTTTTTCCATTTTACAGTTTTAGGTTCAACATCCCCCTTTTATGTGACATGTGCATTTCATCTCTGGATATCAACATTGACTTAGCTAATATTTCACATTTTCGGGCTTCTTCGTGGGGAGGAAGACGGACAGGCTTATATTGGACGCTGAAGTTCGGCCAGATGAGCTATCTACGGCACCTAATGGTAAACACATTGCCTCCCCCGTGGTTTGTGGTTAAGGGTAAGTTCTGCCGTGTGCACGACAAAACCGGCATGGCAGTTGGGGAAGGACGAATGAACTAAAAACATCTCCACGGACAACGCCCTCCTCTCTCTGAATGACGCAGACTCCAGTTCCACCACTGGGAGAGAGGTTCTGTTGGAAAAGCACACAATCCTGCAAGTTTTCCCCTTTTAAACAGGTTCTTTTGGTTCCACGTCGGCCAACTTGCTAAAGGATCAATCGTCAGTTGAACCCTTTAAAACCAACCACCTTGTGGTGACAAGTGGTGCCACCTTGACCACCAAACAAACAGCCGCTTTTGAAAGTTAACGATCTCCAAGTCACTTAAATTAATTTGACTAATAATTAATGTTACCAACTGTCCTCTCATTGTGTTCTGTTCCTGGCCAAAGGGGAAAAAAAACACTAAGTAGGACCCAACAGAAGAAATAGTATGTACTGGAAAAGGGCATTTCTCATGAAAAAGATGAATTAAACGTTTGCAGGAAAAAATTGCAGATCAGTCAACTTAATAGCTGGACACCAATGAGAAATACAATATAATGTTTTACATGTGGTTTCCTGTTCCTTTAGCTCTCTGCGTAATAACAATCTTGTTTTTCTTTGGAGTTAAAACCCTTCCGGCGTTTAAAATGAAATGAATCCTGCCTGCCTTTGTTCCATTCACTGCACAGAGATCATGGAGAGTGAGTGTGAGTCACTGAATTCGAAGGAGGAGTGGAAGTTTGTGCGTATTCCCAAAACCTTCCCACTATCGAGTGCCAAACCCGGCCCGTAATCCACTGTTCTAAAGCTACTCCAAAGTGTTGGGTTTTCACTGCTCGCGGTGAACTAGGCAGGATGGGATTTATCATCCGTCACTCTCCATTTTAAATGCAGAGGATTTAGTGGGCAACCCGAGGTGCATCACTGTTTCTCAGGCGACGAAATATCATTTTGTGTTCAGCGTTTAAATTGTATATTTTTATTGTGTTTTAACCACTGGTTTTACGAGGACCCAGTCGTGGTCTGTTCTAGTTTATGTAAGGCATCCATTCATGGTAATTCTCCATATTCAGGGACCCAATCAGCAACAGGCGTGTGAAGATATCCCTGTTCCTATGGTTTCCATCGCCGTAGAGCATCTGACCGTAGCAATTAGCCCCTGAAAAACAGCCTAGAGAAAGAATGGGGTGATGTTTGTTTTAAACTAATGAAGGCAGAAGGTGGGAGGCACTGGAGACAGAGCGAGAGGGAGAGAGAGGATATATATATATATATATATATATATATATATATATTTACACATATTTACAGGGGGGGAAATTACAAAAACCAGTATACCCCACAGCCTGACGTACACAGTTTATTCAAAACTAGACCAGTCAAGCTTATAACATCTTCTGAGATGTGATAAATATCAGGAAGGATTGAGAAGAAAAGTAAAACGATCTGCATGGACACAGAAGTTTAGACCGAAGTCAACATCGCTTAGAGGACGCATCTCTGACCACCTCTGCCCTCAGTTTCTGCTCCGTCTTCCCGTCTTTGGGAATCAGACAGTCCGCTGTTCTGTGGGTCATTTCCCCCCTGTAGACAGGTCTTCAGCTGACCGAAACCTGTTTTCCTGCAGGATTCGCTGGTGCTTTGCCGCGTCCGTTTGAACATGGTCATGACATGGGAACCATCCCCGGGTCAATACCCGTCCATGCTGGACCGCTGATATTGTGTTCAGTCGGAGATGTCCCTATTTGGGTTGGTGACAAATGACTTGCGTTCAGCGCAAAAATGTCAAATTTGAGTCGTTTTGACCTATGAACAGGATGGCGACATTCAGGGGACACGTTTTGACACAAATCCAGATAAGAGCATGTGAAGTTGCCAAGCCTGGCTTTAAATGGTTCCTTTTAGCCTAGAGATCACGGCTCAGAGCTGGCGTTAGCTGGGCATTGTCTGTGTTACAGTGTGCGTGGGTCGGGGGCATCTGCTCGGGGGGGGTTCCTAAGTTGGCATGACTCCATCAGATAGACACTGAAAGACGGCTTGGTTCATCAACACCTCGGGGCCCAGGCTTGTTTTCAAAATACAGAAAGCCCTTTTGGCCGTAAATAACTGTGCGTTCCCCGGTAACAGGTTATGCAATCACGAAATAAGCTGTTAACTTTTCAGTAATATCTACGGTGGATTTGAGATAATTTGCTCACGATATAAACTTGCACAAATCGATAAACGTTTCTAGCCTTTTTGACAGTGGATCATAATTAGACATATTCCAATGGACAGTTCCATGCAGGCTAAATTCTTATTCCGTGTTTTCTGGCATGACTCAGTTTAGTTCCTGCAGGGGCTGTTTTCAGAACGTTGACATGTTGTCACCCACCATTATAGCACTGCCACTGTCTATACTATGGCTGGGACCGAATCTAACCTGACAATGTGCTAACCACCCTTAACAGAGCTGTATTTACTGTTGTTTTCTCCTCCAATCAGGCTGAACCTGTGAAACACAGGCCTGCAATGTGTTAATCGACCAATGGCTCTTAAGGAGCGGGTCGAACGAGTTCATCTTTACTTCGCTCTTATTGGCTCCTCTACAACCCTTCACATACCAATTGTATCTTGCCAATGCAGATGAGCATACTTCCCTTCCCAATGGAGTGAGGAAAACCTGAAGCAGGGATTCATTAAATCACCCCCTCATGCACAGATATGTTATATGTATTGTATTCATAATAAAGTGTAAAAGGACGTGTAAAGAAATGTCCCTGTATTCAAAGCTAATTTCAAAGCTTTTTTGATTTGATAAAAGCCTTGTGGAATTGTGTGTGGAATTTTTACTATGGTAAAAAATATAAGGTGCAGTCAATTTTTCTCTGATTGGCCTTTTAAATGAAAGATTACAGATATACATCAGAAAATCGCCAGTGGGTCATGTTTTATAACTGCGGCCAACAGACGTGTTGACCGTGTTGGTCGTGTTGGTCGTGTTGACCGTGTTGGTCGTGTTGACCGTGTTGGTCGTGTTGACCGTGTTGGTCTTGTTGGTCGTGTTGGTCGTGTTGGTCGTGTTGGTCGTGTTGACCGTGTTGGTCGTGTTGACCGTGTTGGTCGTGTTGACCGTGTTGGTCGTGTTGATCGTGTTGGTCGTGTTGATCGTGTTGGTCTTGTTGGTCGTGTTGGCCGTGTTGGCCGTGTTGGCCGTGTTGGCCGTGTTGGTCTTGTTGGTCGTGTTGATCGTGTTGGTCGTGTTGACCGTGTTGGTCGTGTTGGTCGTGTTGACCTTGTTGGTCTTGTTGGTCACTTGACCGTGTTAGATGTAGAATTGGTCTGTAACACCAGAGCAACGTGACGTCAGCTTGAAATAGTTTGGTGGGCAAAAGTTGCTGTGTTGTGTCACCCAGCAATGTTCTCACCTTTTCTTTTTTTTTTTACCCCTTACCTGTTTGTCCCTGGTATTTATATGGGGAGTGTTATTTCACCCAGGTCTCAGCTAGTATTTATATGGGGAGTGTTATTTCACCCAGGTCTCAGCTAGTATTTATATGGGGAGTATTATTTCACCCAGGTCTCAGCTAGTATTTATATGGGGAGTGTTATTTCACCCAGGTCTCAGCTAGTATTTATATGGGGAGTGTTATTTCACCCAGGTCTCAGCTAGTATTTATATGGGGAGTGTTATTTCACCTAGGTCTCAGTTGGTATTTAGCCTGATTATACAGGTTCTTGTTGGGAATAACAAGACCAATTAGTTCACGCTTAATTGCAGTTAAGTATGACTTGGGGCATGGATGCCTAAATTAATGATTAAAACTCGCCCCCATTCATGTTTTGCATTCGGTCCAGGCTGCTGGTAATTTATTTGGCAAGACTCATTAGGCTAAACATTTGATCCACAGCGTCATCAAGATTCTTTGGGTGGATTTATAGCTGCACATTCACTGAATGCATTTTAACTGTAAATAACTCAAGTTGGTAAATCAGTTTACTGCTCTTTTTACTCAATTGGTTACCCTTCTGAAGGTTAAGCATGAAGGAATTGCAGTGTTAAAGGAGGTGAACCAGAGTGCTTTGACTCCAGTGCTTTGACCCACTAGGGAAGTTTGGCTTCACTGTTTCCCCCCCACTATTCCTGCACTTCGTGGCAGGCAGATGTCAATCAGAGCCAACCAAATCTCTTGGCCAGTCATTTGTTTGGCTCTGTTGATTAACACTGTTAGCAGAGGCTGTTCCTTGATTCAACCGAAATCAACGAGTTCTGAAAAATAGATAATTGAATAGTAATTTAAAAACTGACCACCAAATTAAGGAACAGGAAGGAAACTGGAAGCAGTTCTTAGCACATTTGCCAGCTTGCCGGTGAGCTTAGAGTCACTAATGGTGACCATTAGGCTGAATTGACTGATTCTCAGGTTTATACTTTTACAGTGGGTAACCGCTCATTTCTCACCTTGTTTCTGTAATTAGAATTTGTTTATAGGTAGATTTCTCCATCCACTTCACTAATACTGTAATACAGCTGAGAGTTTGTACAGACCGATTTAAGCATTTTTTTTAAATCCATCTCTTTCTTCAATGGATCACCAAATCAAAATTTTTGATTAGAAAAAATCAATTTTTTTCAATCAAAATTTTCTTCTGGTTTTTTTTCATGCAAATTTTTCTAGTTTTAATAAATACCTGATTTTTAACAGCCAGTCTAAAATACTTTTTTAATAAATCCCAAATATGTCAATGTTAAAAATATTTGATTTACCCACACCAGGAGTTTATCAATTATGTATTCAATTTTATAATCTGCATACAAATTAGAACCGCCCACACGGAACGGCCTGGGCCCTCTGATTGGTCAATCGTGTAGTTCAACGTACTAGCGTTTTCGGGTTGCCGTTGCTAATTTACGTTTTGCAGCACATTACCGTAGACTTGTTTGCGAATTATGCGCATGTAAACAAAGATATAAAGGAAGTCAAAACTGGCTAGTTTTTTTTAAGGGTCCTTAGTCTAAAATATGTGGTTTATTTCATCCCTTCAGCTTGAATCCAACCGATAACCTTTCCATTACACCACTGGCTACCATACTGGCTGAGTAGGGTGATATGTTGAGTTATTAACTGGCTACCATACTGGCTGAGTAGGGTGATATGTTGAGTTATTATCGACAGTCATTATTGACTGACTGGAGGGGCTACTACATGGCCACATACACTTTGCACTGAAGATCAATTTTAACGTGGTGGCTAACTAGTTCATCAGGCGGTCTCTATTAATTCGCAACACCTTAAGTTTGAGAACGACACAAATAATACTGTACCGTTTTGGTTTACATTGAGTCAGGTGACTGTAACGAAGTCTTTAACGTGTATTCATTAAATTACCCGCCTGCTTAATTCAGTGCCGGTTTTACTCGACTGTTAGTTTTTTTATCGTGATTTGTGTTACTCGCCCATTTCCTCCTGCGGATATCCCTAAATGCAACGTTATGTGAAATGTAAATGCCATTAAAGAAATGTGAATTTTTTTATTAGCCCTTTTCGTCAAAAATAAAAGTCGGCACCAGTGATTGAGACTGCAGTTTCTGGCATTGTTTAAGTAGATCTGCTAAAGAAACAAAACGAGTGGAGTGCTGAATCCTGCAAACTAACGTCAGTGATGGAATAGCGGAAACTGCGCTATTAATAATGTTCCTTAAACCTGAAATTTCGCTTCTTTAATCTTTTCAGAAATGGTTAATGTCTTGATCAAAGGGGTGGGGACTTGTGCAGAAACTAAGTTAAATACGAAATTTACAAATCCTTCTTACAAATTATTCTTCTTGGCAAAATTGTTCAAGCTCTGTCAAGTTGGATAGGGACCGTTGGCAGACGGTAATCTTCTAGTTCTGCTACAGATTCTCAATCGGCTCCATTGGGCCAGTCACTTTTCTGTTTTTAAAAAACTCCAGTGTCACTCTGGCAGCATGCTTGGGGTTATTGTCCTGCTGGAAGGGAAATCTCCATCCCAGCCTTTGCTCCCTTGCACACTGAGTCTTCCACATGCCTTTTGACAAATTCCAAGATGGATAATATTTGGACTTTGTTTTTCTTTCAAAAATGCATCACTGCGTGCCCCTCGTCCACACAGGCCAGATATTTCTAGTTCCTGAGCTATTGTTGACACATAGACTGTTTCTCAAATCTCCGCCTTTGAACACTGTAGGTCTTTCAGAGGTCACTGGCTTTCATTGACCTCTACGACAAATGCCCTTGTTTCCCCGGCTGCTGAGTTCGAGAGGACAGCCAGCCAGCAGTAAGCAGATAGTAGTTTTAGCAATGAACTTCACAGTGCGCCTGGTGATATCGAATGCTTCTTCAGTCCTTTGTGACCCCTGCCCTGATCTTTTTCTTTTATCCTGCCTTTGTTCTCCTTGGTCTACACAGTAATTTCACTGCTCTTTAAGTCTATCTAAATCTAACTGTGGGACCTTACAGAAGATGGGTGTATTTAATCTGAAATCGTCTGAACCACCTTCGTTACAACCTGAAGGACTCGGTTTTGCTTGTTGCGTGAATTCCAAAAGCAATTAGTTGCACCTCACCTGAGTGTCATAGCAAAGGAGGTGAACGCTTATTTAAACAAGTCTTACATTTTATTTGATTTGTATTTCCACCATTTTTTACACTGAAAGGGTTATGTGGGCTTTGTAGATGAATGTGGAAAAAAAAATCCCATTTACTTCACATCAAACTGTTAAAACTTCCAAGGACACAGTATGTACAAATTCATATTAACTCCCATATTGACACGAATAATAGATTCCAGGTCTCCTCACCGCCATTCAGGTGAGCGTATTTATTTACCTCAAAACATTTTACAATTCTTTTAGATTTCTTCATTTATTGAGAACCTGTATACAATATTGGCTTTCTTGGCCTTAATAGAAGCTTCTGGGATTGCATTTAATGTGGTGGAAAAGGAGGTGAGGTCAGAAATATCAGCCATGTTGCTGTACTCATTGTCATCGTTAACTTGGGGGGAGCTCCCTGGGCAGTGCTGGAGGATGGGGCCTGTTTCCTGTCTGCAGGTGGGGACTGCTTCCTGTCTGCAGGTGGGGGCTGTTTCCTGTCTGCAGGTGGGGGCTGGTGAAAAGGCAGAGCCTGTTTCCTGTCTGCAGGTGGGGGCTGCTTCCTGTCTGCAGCTGGGGGCTGGTGAAAAGGCAGAGCCTGTTTCCTGTCTGCAGGTGGGGGCTGGTGGAAAGGCAGAGCCTGCTTCCTGTCTGCAGGTGAGGGCTGGTGAAAAGCCAGAGCCTGCTTCCTGTCTGCAGGTGGGGGCTGTTTCCTGTATGCAGGTGGGGGCTGGTGAAAAGGCAGAGCCTGTTTCCTGTCTGCAGGTGAGGGCTGGTGAAAAGGCAGAGCCTGTTTCCTGTCTGCAGGTGAGGGCTGGTGAAAAGGCAGAGCCTGTTTCCTGTCTGCAGGTGGGGGCTGTTTCCTGTCTGCAGCTGCAGGGGGAGATTTGCAGCAGGGACCCTGCCATCAGCATCCACCCTGTCAGTACAGTGTATGGGTCAGACATGCAAGGCCAGTGGACAAGGATTCTCTCTCTCTCTCTCTCTCTCTCTCTCTCTCTCTCTCTCTCTCTCCCCCCTCTCTCTCCCTCTCTCAGTCACTCTTTCTTCCTCTCTCTCTCTCCCTCCCTCTCTCTCTCTCTCTATCTCCCCCCTCTCTCTCCCTCTGTCTCTATCTCCCCTCCTCTCTCTCGATCTCCCCCGTCTCTCTCCCTCTCTATCTCCCCCCTCTCTCCCTCTCTATCTCTCTCTCTCCCAGTCTCTCTATCTCCCCCCTCTCCCAGTCACTCTTTCTCTCTCTCCTCTCTCCCCCAGTCACTGTCTCTCTCTCTCTCTCCCAGTCACTCTTTCTCACCCTCTCTCTATCTCCCCCTCTCCCTCTCTCTCAAAGACTGCCAATGTTCATATATAATAACTGCTTTAACAATTATTTCTTTCTTTTCAGTTCTCCCTTACAGTTTTGATTGTGATTTACAAATCACAAATCGAGTCTTAATGAGAAAAATGCTATCCATCACAGACTGTAGACTGCAGGAGGCTTTGTCTAATGAGATAACTGCAGGCCCATTTCCCATGCATCTAAGGCTGGTAATTGTGTCGTTCCATAGCCGGGAGTTAAGCGCAGTGTTGAATGTGAATCTTCAGAGTGAGGAGGAATGTGGGACAGAGCAGATGTAGAGGGAATTACGAGTCTGCGGCAGGCCAGACGACTGCCAAGCTAAGCCCTAGCCCGCCACAGCTTCGGCTGACGGAGGAGAAATACCCTGGTCACATGACTGGGGACACAAACTGCTGGAGAAATACCCTGGTCAAGTGACTGGGGACACAAACTGCTGCGGAATTAAAATAGCTGGAGAAATAGGAAAAGGTTTCCGTGTGCCCGCTGATGATTTGGTTTTTAAGATGTTTTGCACATTATCGCTCTCTGTCATCCTTCCATCGAATCTCAAATTCCACTGGGGTGGAATGAAATTATGAATTCAGAACCGCCGATCTTTAGGTTTAAATGTACTCCACTCAACTTTCAGATCTTTTTATTTTTTCCTGACTGTGATTTGATAAATAACAAAATCTACGCACACCAATATTGTACTTCGCATTGCGTTTAATAAAGAGACTAGAAAACACAATCTGGACAAACAACTTTATTTCTGGTGATGCGCCTATACACTGTACATTCAGTCACTGTGGTATATAAGCATAGCTATTTTCAAACATAATCTCATAGTCCTTTACTTTACAATATAGTCCGTGTTGGGTTTGATAGGGTCAGGGTGTGAAAAACGCTGAGAAAGATGTGTAGGGCAGAATAGATAAATA